>JAFVLL020009120.1:55457-105149 GCA_021397915.2 Tor tambroides
CACACACACACACACACACACAGACAGACAGTCCTTCAGCTTCATCAGCAGCAACAACAAATACAAACACTCTATTACTATATTTCAAAGTCTAATGAACTGGTTTGCTGTCTACTTTATACACTTATAACATATGTGTTATATGCTGTATAAGCTGTAAAAGCACAAGAAAAGCTAATACTCGGTTGTTGTTAAGAGAGTTTGAGTTGTATCACTTTGTTAAAGTACTTGATATTCTAGTGCAGGAGTTCTCAGATGTTTTGATGCCAGTGACACACAAACAAGGATCATCACGGAATGATTACAGGACTCTATATTTTATAGTATATTTTCAAGTGTATAAATCCATTTATACTTTCAACACTAAAACAGTGCTGTCAGTAGATTAAAAAAGCAGACAATCTCATGATTTATGACCAAAAATACTTTTTAAAGAATATAAAAATTATATATAAAGACACCAGTCTGAAAAGCCCTGCCTTAATAAACACAAAAGTACCTAGAAAGCAAATAGATGATATATATTTTTTATTATTTCTATATTTAAGCACTATATGTAATTATCTTGAAATACATTTATAATCAACATTACCCTCTACTCTGTTGTGATGCATTTTAGGATGCATTATTCAAGAAAGATATATATGCGATGTTGACTTAAAATTTGGCTGAAATAAGATTATTTTTTATTAAACAGCATAATTTTGCTGCCAATTATTTACAGCAACTTTCATGTAGGAGGTGATACTTAAAAATGTTGTCTAGGTAGGCATCTCACAAGCTTTTGAGAACAAGATATATGTTTTTAAGGGTGCTAGGTATATCACACAATTTTCTGACATGTTTTAATTTTAACAGGAAACCTTTGTTGTGCAGCACTTTGTTTGCCAGAAAATAAAAGGAATTGTTACATTTCATTTAAATGCTTTTTAAAAGAGTAATTCAACTTTTAATGTTTTCTGCTTTCTTTTGATTACCACTGTTTTTAATATAAGTTTGTATTAAAGCATAAACCTAGAAAAAATAAAACCGACAACACAAGAATTTCTGAAAAATACAACATTTTATAGGGCCTTATTATTGTGCAGATTTGAGGAAGTTTTTAAATGATAAAATTTAATAAATGAAGTTTTATGAATTTAGTTGAGTAGACATGCTTTTTAAATATTTAAAATTAAATGAAACCATTAAAACAATTTCCAGAAAATTGAAACAGAATTTGGGAAGTTTTTTTGTTTTGTTTTGTTTAATTAAAAAAATAATAATAATTTGAAATTTAATTTAAAGATTTAATTTGGGAAAAAATACAATGTAGGGCCCTAGTTTCTAAACTGTACAGTGCAGATTCCCACCTGTGAGAATGTGACATCCCTGCTGACCCCTGACCTCTTCTCTTCCCAGGATCTGAAGCCCAGTAACATAGTAGTGAAATCCGACTGTACCCTGAAGATCCTGGACTTCGGTCTGGCTCGTACGGCCGCCACTGGCCTCCTCATGACTCCTTATGTGGTGACGCGCTACTATCGTGCCCCCGAGGTCATTCTGGGCATGGGCTACCAGGCCAATGGTGAGTGCTAACCTGATGTCACTGCTTTGCAGCATGCAAAGGGTCAACACAATCACATCCACACCATTCTGCTGAAAACAACCTCGACCTCACCAAACGGCTGTGGCGCTTTAACATTAAAGTCCCTTGAGGGATTCTTTTGTCCAGTGTAACTCATTTCTGCATGCACAAGCACACTGAATGGGTTTGCCTGTAGCACTGAGCATCTAGATAGGAAAAGCATTAGTCACTGAATCTTACGTGGGAAGTGAAAGTGGTTCGCTGCAGTACAAAAATCAATTTGAAGGCCAAAAACGCTGACGTTTAGTGCTGGATGGTAGCGCTGAGGAAAAATTGGCACAGAAAAATCTCAAGCAGTCGCACTGCCCTTTATGCTTTGCTTATGTCTTCTCTTTTTCCTCTATGCTACACTGGTGTAGTGGATATTTGGGCTGTTGGCTGCATTCTGGCAGAGATGGTGCGGCACAAAATCCTTTTTCCAGGGAGGGACTGTATCCTTGTTCGGCTTGGATTTTGTGCTGTTTTTTGCGAGTAGAGCTTCTTTGTCGGCCTATGATTCTGCTTGATGCACACGGAGATGTTTGCATGCATCTGTCACCTCTGTTGCATCCACATCAATGCACCCTGTTCCTTATATATGTGTATGCTTGATTTTTCTGTTTTTCATTTGTAAGATTTTTGGCATTTTAATTTGGTTGTCATTTCATTTTTCAGTTGATGTCTGGTCTGTTGGCTGCATCATGGCTGAAATGGTCAGAGGTAGTGTGTTGTTTCCCGGCACAGACCGTATCCTTACCTGGTCATCTTTACTGTCCCGTTCTAAGTGTTGTTTTGTTTCTTTTGTTGAGTTATTTTACCCTTGATGTGTGTTTTGTCATTGATGTGCGAGACCTGATGAAAAGAAGGTACAATTTTTAATAGAAGGTTATAAAACAACTCTTTGCTCCCTTACACAGTAAAATGTCAAGTAAAATCTCATTAGTCTAAAACCCCACTCCACATAACTGTTTTTTAAACATATATATATATATATATATATATATATATATATTTTTTTTTTTGTGTGTAGCTCTAAGCAGCTTTTTTTAGTTTATTACAGATATGCAGAGTACAGAAAAAAAATAAAATAAAAAAGAAGACTATTTATAATTATATTTTCTACACAACATCCATACTAGTTTAATTAAGCAAATATATTTCATATAATATTGGTTTACATATTTAATAAAAAAAAAAAAATAGGTTGCATTATACATATTTTTCCCCCTAATGTATTATATGATAATTTCTTCAATCACCATTTTTAAAGGTGTATTTTCCATATTGTAATTGTAAATTTTAATATTTCATAATATTCCTGTCTTTACTGTATTTTTGATCAAATAAATGCAGCTTTGTTCAGCAGAAGATACTTTCAAAAATGTTTACTTTTTTTTTTTCAAAAAAAAAAAATATAAAAAAAGTGTATTTATATGCATTTATATATACATATATTTATAATTTTGAAGCAAATTTGAACAAAATTAAACCATATATATATATATAACATGTTTTATGTTAAATTATATCAGGTTTTTACAACCTATTTGCAAAAATAGGTTGTAAAAACCTGATATAATTTAACATAAAACATTTTCTTGCCATAAACACACAAACATGTTAATAAAATGTTAATATAATGTTAAAATAACATTTTCACTTTCAACAGGGACTGAAAAAAGACTTGACACGTCACGCCAGATCAGGAAAATTTTATGTGTCATTCTTAAATTAATAAAGAGGTTAACTGCTTAATTAAACACAATTATAGCTCAAAGGGAAACATTATATGTATGTGACCAAGTCTTAGTCTGGTCAGAGAGTCAGTAGTTTTCCTTAGCTTGTCACCTGAAGACATTGACCAGTGGAATAAGGTGATCGAGCAGCTGGGCACACCGTCTCAGGAGTTCATGATGAAGCTCAACCAGTCTGTGAGGACTTACGTGGAGAACCGGCCCCGCTATGCTGGATACAGCTTTGAGAAGCTCTTCCCAGACGTGCTCTTCCCTGCAGACTCCGACCACAACAAACTCAAGGGTGAGCGATGCTTCTTCAGCATTTAGACCTGACACAAAGCTTTCTGTTGCTTTATGCTGCTCTGCTACTCTGTAAATATTGCTTTTTGTAGATTGCTGTTAGAAATGGATAGTTCTGATTGGATGAGATGCAGTTAGCAGATATATGCATTATGCAAACTTCTGACTCAATGTGCGACTATAAACTAGACGTAAACCTAAATAAATAAATTTGACATAAAGGTGCAATCACATAAGCGTATACCACCTGCTACTGACTAGAAATATACAAATCTAGTAAGTACTTAAGTGCTGGGTGAATTGTTTTTACTTATAATTCATTGTTTCTAAAAAGGTCTTAAAGTCTTAATACTTGCTTTCACAAATTAAGAGTAGAAAGTCTTAAATTCATAGTCATGTCATTAAATGTTGAATGCACTGCAAAAAATTAGTATTTTTGTCTTATTTTCCAGTGCAAATATCCCTATTGTCTTTAAATCACAATGCATTTATTTCAGATGCAAAATGAAGATAAGAAGTTTTGTTTTCTGAGAAATTTTACAAAATTAAATGGATTTATGCTTGATGAAAGAAAACTTATTTTCATTTTGAATTAAGTAGATTTTTTTTATTCTTGTTTTAATGATGAACTCCATTTTGATCGATTTGAACAAGACCTCTTATTAAAAATTCAGTTTTAAGTTTTATTGTCAAACTCTGAAACATTGCTAAGACAGGGTTTAGATTATAAGACTGTGTTGGTGTATTGTGTTCCCTTCCCTTCAATTGATCCCTTACAATTTGTTCTTCAATTTACCTTCATAAAACCTGCAGAAATGCTGTGTAGTATAATAGTAGTTTTTTAAATTAATAAATTAAGACAACAATTTAAAAACAAGCAATAACAACACAACAAAAATTAAGTATTACAAATTTAAAATGCATATTGAAGTAAAACCAATCATTGAGTAAAAGCTATCCTAAAGTCTGCAAATGCTTTAGATCTTGCACCATTTGACCTGTCTAGATAAAATCACAACATCTAGTTATTGTTTTTCATATTAAAAACATCTCAAACTCTTCTGTGTGAACATCACCTTGGGATAAAAGCAGAACGAAAACCAATTACACACTTAAAAATTAGACACTTTTTGACAGTGTGAAATACTTGGGTAGATCACAGCAGTAAATGATTGACTTTTAGCTATATATAAAAAAGGTTTGATCTCTTTATATAATGCCACCCCTCCTGTTTCAAAATGAAATATGTCAACACTGTGCTCATAAGCCAATTCATGGGGTCTTTAACTGTGGTAAAATTACTGTAATCCATGATGACTAACTAATGGCTAATGGACTACTTGCACTGAGGCTCGTGACGCACTTCTGTTTTGAAATATTACAGCTTAGTTATTTCCGGTTATGTATATTTTCAATGTGATGTAATCATCTAGTTGACTTAAACGCCTAATAAAATGAGAGTTCGTGGGATGATTTCAAAATGCATTTATTTTCAGAGACAGGAGAAGAGATATGATGATTACTGTGTACAGAATTTTCCAAACTCAAGAGAACGAGAAGTTTTAATCCAACATAAACCGATCTGAGAAAGCAGTGGCTGGTAATCATACGTGGTTTTTCACCGCTCTAAACTAGTAATCGCGACGCTGAAGTGTGTGTGGGATCTGATGAATAAGATCAGAATGAACCTTTATTTATCTGTATTGCATATGTTAGTCACTATTCTGTGTCATCATTTCAAAATATGTAGCCTAATGTCAAAATATGAATATTCAAAGTAGTCACGGTCAACGTGTTACACAATCATTTATTTATTATTCAGAATGCACATTTGGAATGGAAATATATTTATAGGAACATTTCAGCAGGTTGAAGATAATTCATGTTAACGCAGAGAATATGATTACATACTGTACATTATTTTCCACATACTGTACATTATTGTTGCTCCTCTAAGCCCTGCCTTTCTGAAACGCGCCGATTTTTACAAAGCTCATCGTTCTGAGAAGCGAGGCGTGCTCTGATTGGCCAGTTATCCGGTGCATTGTGATTGGCCGAATACCTCAAGCGTGAGACGGAAATGTTACGCCCCTCACCGTATTGTGATGGCGTTTCACGGCGCGACCACACAAAAACAATAAAACCCATTACAAACAAGGCATTTGTTGCATCCAGTGGGGACATAATTACTGATTATAATGACTTATACTGTCTTTTTACGTAAACATTACCATGTCTGGATTTGTGATCGGAGAAACACAAACAAGTACTACGCTACACTCCTCAAAACTGGCGTTTGAATCGTCAGTAGCAGAAACATACTTACAGGCTGTGAGTCAGAAGCGCCAGACTGTCCTTTCAAAGTTGGAATTGCCCCACTTTATAGAAACAGCCTTTGTGCGAGCCAGCATTGTAGCTTCCAAGTTCAGGAAATAGTCCTCCGTAAAATGCGCTGCACACACTCCAATATTTGGGTTGAACTGTTCTGGAACAGTGTTGTAAATACAACTGAACCACTGATTTCTAGTTGTGTCCTCTTTTGGAAGCCCAAACAAAGTACTTTCTCTTTCACAAGGAAACACAGCGTCTCCAGGACATGGCGCTGGCGGCAGCAACAATACTACAACCAGAATAATAGCTCCGCCCTCTTTCACTGCGTGTACGTTTGGGTAGGGCTGGGTATCGTTCAAAAATTTTCGATACCGATACCTTGAGTTCGATACCGGTTCCTGAACGATACTTTTTTCGATACCAATTTTATGAAATCAGTTTTAACAAGATTACATTATCTCAAAAAACTTTGGTTTTTATTTTTTTCAGCTTGTTGACACTGATACAGACTCAAAGCCTCATCTCCTGAGCCACTGCAATAAGGAACAAAATATAGCCAACACAATAAATCAGTGCAAATAATTTTAATAAAGCTCAAATAGTTTTCAGTTTACACTAGTGTTTGTTCGTTTTAAAATGCATAGCTCAGACAGAATCATCATTTCTATTCATTTATTCTAGGTTGTTAAAGACTTCAAGAAATTGAAAATCTTTATCCACTTTCATAAGTGGGTGTTTTATTTTCTTTCACCATATGTTTTATTGTTATTAAATTCTGTGTTGTGGTATGTCTAATTATTTGAATGCATAAAAACTACTTAGTTTATTCAAATTTATTCTTAAAATAGCCTTATGAAATGTTTTATTTTTCCTCAGAAATTCTGTGTTCTGTATCTGGTTTTCAAATGAAGGCATAAAACATTAATTTCATTTATCTTTTAAATTATTGAAAATCAAACTTTATTTATTTATTTATTTTGGCAAACAAAATTTTACTATTAAATTAAAACATGGAAGAAATGTTGTGTGATCATTACTTTAAAAAAAATTAAGTTTTAATAATTTTAGTAGTAGCCTAGTAGTAGCATTATGTACACTCTGCTGAACAATATTAATATATTTCTGCCGCCGTGTCTTCCAAGTTAAACTGAACTTTTATTTTGACGGGTTGCCGTGAATACCTTTACAGTTCTGTGTGTATATGATGTGACGCTAGTTTTACTGAAATCAAACGGTAAAATGCTCATGGAGTGACTCTCAGAGCAGTTCTGGAGATGTTGTTCATGTGTTTATGTCCTCATTTAGACGGCAGACGCTGAAATCACCGCTAGCGTCACGCGCGCTTCAGTCTGTGTGTAATAAACACAACCGCGCGATATAGAGAGCAGACTGCTCCGTGCGCTTTCGAATCGCTCTCGCGGATGTCAAACACCGATCAATCAGCGCCGCGTCGCTTCTAGTCAAACACACCTAGTGCTGCAGGTTTATTGCCTCACTGACGTTAATGAGATTAACCCCTTAGGTATCGAAATTTGGTACCGAACGACAAGACGTTTTTCGATACTCGGTGGTATCGAGGCAATTCGGTCGGTGCCTAAAAAGTATCGAACTCGATACCCAGCCCTACGTTTGGGTGGTGTTATGAAAATCTCCGCACATCGTGACGTAGAGATGTGGGGCGTGTTTGAACGAGGCGTTTTAGGGGGCGTGGCAGAGTCTTAACTTTTATAAAGAATATCTCTTTGGTTTTGAGACTTTAGTCTTTGCAACTTCAGGGATCTTATCTATGCATGAACAGCTTGTAACTTGAAATCGCATCATATGACCCCTTTAAAGGTGCCTTCAATTCATAATTCTGCTTTGCTGAAGTCCAAACACACACTGTTGTTGTCGCAGTGTGTGATCCAAGATCAGCATGACTGTCCATGGTGAATTTCCTCTCAATTCAGATTCTGATCGAAATGCAATTATTTTGCAGCGAGCCAGGCGCGAGACTTGTTATCTAAGATGCTGGTAATAGATGCGTCTAAACGAATCTCTGTGGATGAGGCCCTCCAGCACCCCTACATCAACGTGTGGTACGACCCGTCAGAAGTGGAAGCGGTGAGTGTTTGTTTGTCCAGATGGAGCTCGAGCTGCCTGATCTCTCCAGAGAGAAGGGCTGATGGAGCGCGTGACGTCTGATTTTCTTCTCTTTGTGACGTATCTGATTGCCGTTTATCTATTTATCAGCCGCCGCCGGTGATCACGGATAAACAGCTAGATGAGAGAGAACACACAGTGGAAGAGTGGAAAGGTGCGCTTTTTATTTGAAATCATTGATTGTCATAAATATAATATTTAGAGTTAAAGGTATGACCAAACATAATTTTGTTGTGAGCAAAATTAATAAATTGATTCCAATAATTGACCAATTTTATAACAAGCTAACTGTATCACAATTTATGTATAAATTTGATTAGGCCTGTTGTTTTTTTTAATACATTGAATCAAATTTATTTATTTTATATTAAGCTAACGGTATATATCAGAGTATATTTATTAATTTTTTTTCAGTAAATTCAACAAATGAAATTCTTCAATTATTTAATACATTTATTTATTAAATAATTTAATAATGTCTATTTTTGAAATTCATTGAATCAAAGGAATTAATTTTATATCAGACGGTATTATTTATAACGAATAATTTTATTTATTTTTTTGTTGTTCATTTATTTAACAATTTATCTGTTAAAAAATATCATGCCTATTTTTAGAATCCATTGTATCTAATTATTTTTATATCAATTTAATGGTAAATAGCACATATAATTATTATTATTTGTTTTTTTTTGAGGAAATTCAATGAATAAGTTTCAATTATTTAACAGTATTTATTCATTAAATAATAATTTCATAATGCTTATTTTTAGAATCCATTGAATGAAATTAATTTGATATATTTTATATGAAGCTAATGAGAGAGAAGGAATTTCAACAAATAAGTATATATATTTTTTATGTATTAAAATTGATTAAATTAATTTGATAATGCCTATTTTTTGGAATCCATTGAATCAAATTCTTTTCAAATGAAATCTTTTTCATATGCATGATTATTTTCTCTTATTATTAGGATCTTCATGGGCACAAAGTGAAATATAAGATTGTACGTCATGGCATCAGGGCAAAAGTGCAAAAAAAGAGAGACTTGTTTGCTGATGTAATTTTAGCTCTTCTGTATCTGTTCCCTGATCAGAGCTGATATATAAGGAAGTGCTGGACTTGGAGGAACGAACGAAAAATGGAGTGATCCGAGGACAGCCGGCCTTGCTAGGTTAGTTTCCTCCTTGATTAATGAAACCAGCTCTGCGTTCGGCTTTTCACACGTCATTAACCCTGGATTAATCTGTTTTAAACCACAGGTTAAGGGCTGCTTTAACCCTGGCTTAAATTATATGCAATCTTCACATGCCATATGGGGAAAAAAAGTAAATATCAAATAATTGAATTCTTGATTAGAGAGAGCTATTATCTAATATAATGTCCAGTTAACCTTATTGACTAAATATTCAACTAAGAACATCAGTCCAGGGTTGAAATCTTAAAACTTAATTCATTTATATTTTTATGAGTTATTAATTTATTGTTTTAATTGAAAATGCTGTTGTATTTTATGATCTATTATTATTTATTAATTTGAATTTTATCAATCAAGTTTTATTCTAGTAAATAATCTTAATTCAAGATTTTACTTGAGAATTTACATTTACATGAGAAGCAAGACTGTCTTAGATATTAGGACTTGATTTCAGAGAATATGTTTCATCCTTATTCCTTATTTTCCTCCCAAACATCAAAAAAATCACAAGCGAGATGGAAACAAAACGAGCGAAACGTTTCGGTCACATGTTGACCATTCTCAATGCCAAGCTAACCTAAAATCTAAGCTAAAAAGATGTTTTGATGTTTGGGAGTGTGCAGACTTTTTTTCAGGCTTTTTGCTTTTTGGGAGACTTTTTTGGTTTACGCACCTCATTTGGATTATTTTGAAGTCTCTGGCTGCTTTGACTATAATAAATAAAACATTACAATGTACCATTTATTATTTTTTATACATCATTTTAATGTCAATCATTTTGGCATTGTTAATGTCAAATTGTGGCATTATGTAAGACATTAAGGCTTGTTTTGATTGTCTTGAATTAGGTTTATTTTTCTTACCTCATTTTTTTTCTTGTTTTGTGGATAAATCTAATTTAGTGAGTTTACTATTTATATATTAAATACAGTCAATTAGGGTTTGGTATGCCTAAAATGTTGCACTGTACTCTCTAAATCAAGTCTTAATATCCGACAGTCTTTCTTCTCAAGTAAATTAAAGAAGAAAAATTCAAACATCTGACACAGTTTGAGTTTTTTTTTTAATT
The DNA here is from genome assembly GCA_021397915.2 of Tor tambroides. Lineage (NCBI taxonomy): Eukaryota > Metazoa > Chordata > Actinopteri > Cypriniformes > Cyprinidae > Tor > Tor tambroides. The sequence continues at coordinate 65,843 of JAFVLL020009120.1, forward strand.
AAATCAATCAGTGTTTTTCTAGTAAATCTCTAAACATTTGATTCAAGATATTGTAAAGCAACATTATGTATATTAAGACTTGTTTTTAGACAATAACATTACATTTTTTAGTTTTAAGCATAAATATAATTTGAGGAAAGAAGTCTTAATGTCTTCCCCAACCTTCTGAAGTAAACCGAAGCTGTAAAGATGTCTAGATATGTTTATTGATTAAAAACGAGCCTGAGTTTACAGTTTGAAGCATGAACGTCACAGTGCTTCAGCAGCAGTGTTGGGTGTAACTAGTTACTAAGTAATTAGTTACTGCAATTTAATTACTTTTCCCTTGAAAAAGTATAGTAAGGGATTACTCTGTATTTTTTTCTGTAATTTAATTACAGTTCCTTCTTACATAATTTACCTTAATACTGTGTATAGACTGTAGAACATTTATATACAACACAATAGTAAATTTAACATCAAAATTTAAAGTCTAACCTTAAAATGCATGCTTTTTATGTTCCCTTCTCACTTTAAATACTTTGGTGAGTTAATAAGAATATTGCTAACACTTTAGTGTCCAATTCTCACTATTAACTTAGCATGAATATTACTGGCTGTTTATTATTACTTAAAAAGCACATATTTGTCCCTGGAGGACAAAAGCAGTCTTAAGTCGCTGGGGTATATTTGTAGCAATAGCCAACAATACATTGCATGGGTCAAAATGATCATTTTTTCTTTTATGCCAAAAATCATTAGGATATTAAGTAAAGATCATGTTCCATGAAGATATTTTGTAAATTTCTTACCGTAAATATATCAAAACTTCATTTTTGATTAGTAATATGCATTGCTAAGAACTTCATTTGAACAACTTTAAAGGCCATTTTCTCAATATTTAGATTTTTTTGCACCCTCAGATTCCAGATTTTCAAATAGTTGTATCTCAGCCAAATATTGTCCATTCCTAACAAACCATACATCAATGGAAAGATGATTTATTCAGCTTTCAGATGATGCATAAATCTCAATTTTGAAAAATTGATACTTATGACTGGTTTTGTGGTCCAGGGTCACATATTAATGTCTTATTCTGAAGACCTTATTCTAAATCCTTAATCCTACCCAATTCTTAAACTTAACAGCTACTTTACTAAGTGTTAATAAGCAGTACTTAGAAGTATATTGAGGCATAGTTAATAGTGAGAATTGGACTCAAATCTAAAGTGTGAGCAGAATAATGTATGCAGTTATCTCTTATTCATTTTAAAGAATTAAAAGAAGCGTTTCATGACTATCCTTGTATCGTTAACTTGTCAAGATTGATATAGGATTTAGAAAGTAATAAGTAATTAAATACTTTTTGGAGAGAGAGATTTGTACAGTAATCTAAGATGTAATTAGCGTAACTTCCCCAACAGTGCTTCAGCAGTACCTGTCTGATAAAAATGTGATCTGTTTCTCATAGCACAGGTGCAGCAGTGAGCAATGACTCCCACGAGCCCTCGACGTCTTCATCCTCCACAAACGACGTCTCGTCCATGTCCACTGACCCCACGCTGACCTCGGACACAGACAGCAGTCAGGAGGCCACTGCTGGACCGCTGGGCTGCTGCAGATGACTATCCTCTTCCTCCATCATCATCAGTCCAGAAACGCATCCTCCTTTCGGTCTCAAACGGACATGTTTTTTTGAATTGACAAAGTGTAAGAACATCTTCAAAACCAGCATTGAAGCTTCTGCTGCGTCATCTTGCCACTGGATGTGGAATGATTTGAGTTTATTTATATTGTAAGGATGAATGGGGGATATATTTTTAAGGTGTTTTATTATTCTTTTTCCTTTGAGAGTCACTAATTAGTGGAGGTTCGTTAAACGGCACATCCATTTCCTGGATAAATGAGTGTTTCCTCGCTGTTACTACTGTTTTGGAGTCGGTGGCGTAGAGATGATTGGACGTTTGTCTTACAGAAACACATTTTAAAGTGCTTTTAGTCTCTGTAAGCTACTCTTTTCCTCTTTCTAATGTCATTGCACATGATTGACTTCACATAGTATTCTCTCTGTAAAAACACGTTTGGGTATGTAATCTAGTCTGTACATATTTCAACACAGAAAACAGTAACCCACAGCTTTCATTACGCTTCAGCCTGATGTAAAGGTCTTGTTTGAACACTTCATTAATATGATATGAAACCGAAATTGGGTATTTGGCCCATGCATATGAAGCGCTTTTGATTTCTAGTACTTGTACTTCTAGTAGTTACGCTAGGAGAAAAAGAACCGCTCCCTGGGGTGATTTTTAATGACGTCGTTTCGGATGCAGCAATCGTGCTAAATGAATGGAGACGTATTAGATCCATTCAGAATGGAACCGCTGCATTTTATGGCTGTCTAACGCTAAAAAAATAGCCCATCGGTATCAGATATTTTCCATTCTGCCGTGTTTGGAGTGTAATTATGTGTTTACAGTACTAGTGTATGTAGTGTAAACTCTTCTCCTCCTAAAACACAAGCGAAATCCATCGCTGAATTTGGAAATGCCGTTCATCATTGGGTTAATACCTACGGTTTTTGTTTTGCTTTCAAAATGGAGAAAGTGCCTGAGTCCAGCATTCATTCCTGAATGATTAGAAAGTTGAAGAAATTTGGGTGAGGTTTTTCAAAGTAATACTGTTCATATCATGTTGGGAGTGTCTATTTTTCTATGGTATTGGGCGTATGTGATGTCGATTGAAAGGTCGGGGCATGTTGAGAAGATGGTCTGTAAAGGGATGTTTCCTCAAGCAAGGTCTTTCATCAAAGTAATTGCAAATTGGAGCCTTTTTGGTATGTGTATATGGTTTGCAGCTTTATTTCGTTTATGGAAATATGCAAGATATTGCATTGAATGCTGTAGGTGGGAACTACATTTCCCATGAGGCAATGCTATGGAATGTAAATGCGGGATAGATGGGAGTTGTAGGAACTAAAGGTTTGAGTTCGCGTAACGATTGGCATACGTGTTTTTTAATTTGAGTTGCATCTTGGATTTATTTTTTTTCCATTTTAAGTGCTCTTATTTTTTCTTTGCTCTCTGGAGGGAAGTTAATGAATTTTAACTTTAGATTTTTCATTGCATTTGCTTTTATTTCGTCTCTCAAAAATGTTATAATTCAGATCAAAGTAGGCTTTGATGAACTACCTCACTCTAAATTTCTACAGATTTTTTTTTTTTTTTTTGCGACGTAGCCGCCCGTAAGATAGATGTTAATACAGATTTCATTATTTATTTATTTCTAAAGTGAACTATTGTCAATAGTAGGCAACGTATAGTTTTGTACATTATGTATACTTCACCTAGAAGTAAAAGAACTGAAATGTAAATTTGATCTTTTTGTTTAATTTTACTTTGTACTCATTTTTTACAGTTCATGTGCAATACCCACTGCTGTCATGCTAGTTGTAATCGATAGATCTGGACTTATTCATTTTATGTACCCAGAGGTAGAGATATGTTTGGTACTGTCAGATAAATTCATGTTTTTGTCTTTTTAAATCTGGATTTTTTTTTTCTTTTCTTTGGTTTATATTGTCAATGTTACATAACCCGTCTTACCAAAAACACAAACCTGTGGCTGATTTTAGGAAGTTGTTATGTTTAGCCACAGGACTTTAATCAACCTGGTAAGTCCGATTCAAAGGCATCTGTAAAATTACCAACGTGTTAAGGTTTGGTGCTGGCATATAATATTTGCTAGCAATGCCAGCCCTACAGTTAGATATAAATTGATAGCGCTGTGTGTGCTAAACAGCATACAGACACTGAGAAGTGCACTACTACAAAGAATGCACTGGGATCTTATGATACCAATTGTACATGTACTGCAAATAAACACCAGTTTGAATCAGAAATGTCTCCTCCCTCTCTCTCTCGTTGAATTTACACAACAGCTTAATATGCAAGACATTTACTGGGTTTCTGCAGGTAAGTTTAAGACCAATTAAAGAACATTTAAGGAATGCACTCTTAAAAATAAAGGTGCTTAAAAGGTTCTTCACAGCAATGCCATAGAAGAACCATTTTTGGTTCCTCAAAGAGCCATCTCTTTCTTACCTTTTTATAATCTGAAGAACTTTCTTTCGCCACAAAGAAGCTTTTGTGAAACAGAAAGGTTCTTCAGATGTTAAATGTTCTTTATGGAACCATTTAGACAAAAAGGTTCTTCAATGGCATCGTGAAGCTCCTTATTTTTTAAGAGTGTAATCTAAGTGGAACACATTAAGTAATTTAATTTTAAATTGTCAGAAAACAAGACTTCGTAATATCTTCAGTTTGCACCTCAAGTAAATGTGTCTTGATTTAACACTCTGGTGCTGTTCGGTCATTTTTGACCAAAAGATTTTACTTTTTTTTAATAGAGGCTTTTACTTCATCAAAATGGTACAAAACTTGGTACATATTTGGCACTTGCTATGTGAACACAAAAAACATGGACGTGATTCAAAAAGGTTAAATGGTCCTCAAAAAATAGTCACACTTGTACAGTTCATGGTCTAAAATGACCTCTTTGGAAATTAATGGGAAGCGAATTTCATCTAGCATCTAGAGATAACCTCAAATTTGAACATAACTCTAGATTTAGAAAACATGTTTTAGAAAATGTATATTTTATGTAAAATTAAAACAAACAGTATTTTTGTGCATTTTTCATAATAATAAAGTTCTATAACTTTTTTAAGTTTAACTTTTTTAACTTCAATAATCTGCCAAGTCATTAAAAAGAGACCACACTAAGATTTACAGCAGTTTAAGTTGGAAACTTCACTTTTAGGTCTATGCTTAGAAAGTGGTTAATGGGTAATAAATGGTTCATAACTATTCCATAATTATAATTTAGTACCATAAAATCCCCTGAAAATACAAATTATTACATAAATATAGTATACTAATTTAATGAAAAAGAAAAAAAAAAAAACTGTCATTTTTGACTGCAACGCAAGCAGCACCAAGTGTTCAGATATTTATATTAGAAAACAAAAAAATACTGAATAGAATTCATGCAACATCTAATGCCGTGACTTTATGAATTTAGGACTTTCTGCTCTAATTTATGGCATTTTAAGACATTAGCGTGAATTAAGGCTTTGTATGACCTACGGAAAACCTTTATATTGAGTAACTTACATTTGCGATAGTATTATCAGTTATTTTGTACTTTCCCAGTGGCATTACTTGAATGAATGGTTGAGTAAATGTTTCAGTGACTCTCATAAAGAACATGACTTCATAATAGCATACTACTCATAAATGTGACCCTGAACCACAAAAGCAGTCTTAAGTCGCTGGGGTATATTTGTAGCAATAGCCAAAAATACATTGTACGGGTCAAAATTATCGATTTTTCTTTAATGCCAAAAATCATTAGGATATTAAGTAAAGATCATGTTACATGAAGATATTTAGAAAATTTCTTACCGTAAATGTATAAAAGCTTCATTTTTGATTAGTAATATGCATTGCTAAGAACTTCATTTGAACAACTTTAAAGACGATTTTCTCAATATTTAGATTTTTTTGCACCCTCAGATTCCAGATTTTCAAATAGTTGTATTTCAGCCAAATATTGTCTGATCATAACAAACCATACATCAATGGAAAGATTATTTATCCAGCTTTCAGATGATGTAGAAATCTGAGTTTTGAAAAATTGGCACTTGAGACTGGTTTTGTGGTCCAGGGTCACAAATGTCCCATTCATGCCAAAAACATTAACTATATAGATAACTGTATTCCAGTTATTTAAGCTCTACAAAACAGCTTGGTTTGTATTTTACAGCTAACTTACTTCCGCCTTGCAAAATAAGTTGGATAACATCTTGTTTTTTTTTCTTGGTTTGAGCAAATTGATTGAATGAATGATTCAAACTCACTCATAAAAAAGAGAGTTGCTGAATTCAGAACCATATACTAGCGTGCTACTCTTATTATTAGGCTAGTAGTATGGAAGCATGTTTCCGCCACTGAATAAGTAATAAAAATGGTAATTACGACTTTTTATCTCACAGTTCTGACTTTTTTTGCTCAAACTCGAGGACCAGAACTTAATGCTGTATAAATCACTCTTGATGGCAAACCATCGTGGAGTCACTTTCACAAGGGGTACATTCTTTTCAGTTCGTTTAATTTAGTCCTTTGTGAATAATTACATACCACCACAGTGACACTGGTAACAATTCAGCACAGCACAGAAGTCTAATCGTCATGTATGACCGCAGTACAATAGTCTAATCATGATGTATAACATCTTCACATACTCTAAATAGGCATTAAAGTCTTTTGTAAAAGCAGTTGTTGTAGTAAAATCCAAATAATATCCCAATGGACTGATAACTGAAACGTGTTGAGCAGCAAAAAGCAGTTTGCTTGAGGGCACAGTGGTGATGTCCAGTTTCTGGGTCTCCTCTTCTTGAGATTAAACCTGAAACATTCATATTAGCAGCCTGGAAAATTAACCATTAGGCTACGGCCATCATGCTAATATATGATATGACCTACTATGCAGTCGGAAAACAGTTCAGAAAATGAGCCGAGTCTACAAAATCTATGACAGTATTTGACCACTCACATCCACAGAGCATTTCTAGCCTTTCTATACACTTAAACAGTGTCAAATAAATATGAAATTAGATCAATTGACAAAAGTTACATTTCAAACTTCTTTTTCTTAAATGAAAGTGGCATTGACAGTCTTGAAATACCACCAAATATGCAAGAAAACCGTTTCAATGCCAAGATTTAGAGCATGATTATTATTATTTTTTTGAATCTGCTTAAAGGAATAGTTCACCCAAAAATTAAATTAGCTGAAAATTAACTCAGCCTCAGGCCATTCAAGATTAGGATGAGTTTGTTTCTTCATCAGGTTTGTAGAAATGTGTCGCTGCATCAGTGTCTCAGCAATGGATGCTCTGCAGTGAATGGGTGCCGTCAGAATGAGAGTCCAAACAGCTGATAAAAACATCACAATAATCCACAAGTAATCGTAATGAAGTGAAAATATGCAGTAATTGATGGACTGGAGTGGTGTGGATTATTGTGATGTTTTTATCAGCTGTTTGGACTCTCATTCTGATGGCACCCATTCACTGCAGAGCATCCATTGCTGAGACACTGATGCAATGCTACATTTCTCCAAACCTGATGAAGAAACAAACTCATCCTAATCTTAGATGGCCTGAGGATGAACACATTTTAGGGTATTTCTTCTATTTTTGTGTGAACTCTTCCTTTAATGTGCCAAATCTGATGACTCTGCTCTAATTGTCATTATTAGCATTCAGACTGAAAACCCTGAATACGCAAAAGATGCATGATATCATTTGAACTGATTTCAGATTCAGATGTTCCATTTGTTTCTTTATGACCTGAAACTTCCAGAAAGAAATCGCTTTAAAAGGACAAATGTAAAATGGCATTAGTAAATGCTACACTGCTGAAATGGTGAGAATCTCCTTGAAAAAGTAACCGGTAGAATTTGAGTGATAGTGGAAGGCCTTTAACTAGTTAACTAGTAGCTAACTAAGATTGATTTGATGAACAAAAATTTTGCAGACATAAAATTGTCCACGATTTATGGAGACGGCTGAGTGCTCTGGTCCTCATGACTTTGGGTGTGATTATTTTTTGCATTAAATGTCACTGGTGCGGCTTCCAAGAGCCAGATCCCCCAGCGTGGAGAAGAAGTCTTCCATCTCCTTCTCAAGGAGGCGATTGCGGTTTTCTGCGTCCTCTCGGGCCCGCTCAGAGTTTCTCAGTTTGATCTCAAGCATTCGTTTTCTTTTCCTCTCCTGTTCCATCTCTTGCTCAAGTCTCTCCATCTGCGCACACAGGGCTGAACTCGACTCTTCCAGCCTGCAGAGGGCAGAACACAGATGTGTGAGTGGACAATACAGATATCACCATGCACAGTTACTTATGGCAGGGGTTTTCAATCTCAAATTGATTTTCAATTAATTTTCAATCTTTTAATCCTCAGGGGATGCAATTTTAAAGAGAGAAAAAAGACCTTACAAAATGTATGTTTTATAGTTAATGCAAGATGTTAAAAATGTAACATTCACCAAATTTTCTTTTTGCTTTGTAAAGACTGGTCAGATTAATCATAATTATTCTACTGACAGACAAATAATAACAACTAAATTTTATTTGTACATCTAACATCACTAACATCTAACATCACGAGTAATGGGTAAAAAAAAAAAAATAAATTATATATACATACATACATACATTATATATATATATATATATATATATATATATATATAAATAAAATAACTTGCTCTGGTCCAAAAAAAAAGTAATTAAATTTAATAATAATAAAAAAATAAATAAAATTATATATATATATATATATATATATATATATATATTTTTTTTTTTTTTTTTTTTATTTTTTTTTTTTTTTTTTTTTAAAAAAAAAAAATTCTATTTGGTATATAACTTCGATATCTTTTTTTTTTTTTTAGAATTTGGAAATCTACAAAAACTAAGTTTAAAAGTACAGAATCTGGCAATAAATAATTTGTAGGGAAGCACTGTTCTATACATCAGAATTGGTTTCTAAACAAAGTTTCTCTTACAATTATTAGGAGGATGTCTGTGATTTTTCAGAGGACCCCAAAATTGTTTAAAAAAAATATTAGGAAAAAAGTACTAGCTTTTCCATAATATTTTTCTTAGGTTTTGTTGCAAAAATGCTAAATAATGATAAAACCACAAAGTACATGTCTTCATAACAGGACACTTCATATTTTTTCCGTCACACAGTGTAAATAAGACTTTATACAAGAAATTATGTATATATACTGTACATTATATTTTAAGAATTAGGGAGCTGGCAAGGGGATCATATTATTTTGGGGTTCATGGATTCAAAAATATGAAAACCTCTGACTTATGCACTGAACTAAGTACAGATTATTAGTACAAACTGTGCTAAAAATACAAATAATTTTCATTCATTCATTCGGATTCAACTGATGTTTATAGAAAGGATTTAACAATAACACCCCAACCCTGATCCATCATTAAAAACAAGCTTAAAAAGTACAGATTCTGGCAATAAATTATTTCTACTCAGACAGTATTCATTTCTAAACAATCTTTCTTTTACAATTATTAACAGAGTTTGTCTGTGATTTTCAGGGGATACCCAAATTATTCAAATAAAAAAAGGAAAAAAGTAATTTTTCCCAAAATTATTATTTTTTTTTTTTTGAGACAAAATTCCTGTTTGATTCAGATTAAAATTTCAGAATGTTGTCTTCATAATGTCACTTCATATTTTTTTTTCACATAGTATAAATAGGTCTTTGTACATGAAATTATGTTCATGTATTTTATGAATGGAGAATCTTTCAAGGGGTCATGTTATTTCTGCTTGGCTACAAAAACATATGAAAACTCCTCACATAAAGGAGGAAAAATTAAACTTCTGTCATTATTTGCTCAAGTTGTTCCAGACCTGTATGAGTTTCTTTCTTCTGTTGAACAGAAAAGAAGATAATTTGAAGAATGTTTGTAACCAAACAGTTGACGGTAGCCATTGACTTCCATAGTATTGAAAAAAATGTGGAAGTCAATGGCTACCAGAAACTGTTTTCTTCAAAATATCTTCTTTTGTGCTTAACAGAAGAAAGAAACATACAGGTTTGGAAAAATTTGAGAGTAAATGATGACAAATGATGATGATGATGATTTTTTTCCTTCTTTTTTGGTGCACTGTCCCTTTAAGCACAGAGCTAAATTTACATTTTTAGTAGTGCTGGGCAACTATTAATCTGTGTGTATATATATATATATATAAGACACAGGCATACAGTATATATCTTGAAAATATTTACATGTATATATTAATATTCATATAATTTATATTATATATAAATATATTTAACATATTTTTCTTAAATATATACATGCATGTGTGTGTATTTATATATACACACAATACATATACACAGCTGCATTCCTTACTTTTTAATTCTAGCTTCGTACGTCTGTTTCTGCATCTTCAGCTCTTCTTTCAGCTCCGCCACGACGTTCACCAGAGACGAAGGGCTTTCGTCTGCATCGCCATCTTCATCCACGACTCTAATGACCGGTGCAATACTCCCATTTTCACCGCAAAACAAACCACTCTCACGCTTCTCCTCCTGTTCGCTGGACTCTTGTTCCTCCAGAGCGTTGGTCTCCATCTGCAGAGCATCTTCTGATCCCATCGCCTCGCTTCCAGAGTCTGCAGCGGAGATCTCACAGGACGAAGTGGACCAAGGAGTGCTGTCCATACTCAACGCGCTGCCCAGACTCGATGAAGAAGTGACGTTATCGTAAGTGGACAGTCTCTGAGAGGAGCCTGAATCTTTAGAGCGCTCTCCAGAAGAGGTGCGACAGTGTCCTCTTAAAGAGGAAAGTCCATTCATGAGCCAGTTTCCACTGTCCACTGCAGAACCACTGACTTTTGCAGACTGCGGTCGCGGAGAGGAGCCTTTAAAGGTGTATTTCCATCCTGGAAGCGTCTTGGCTTGTTTACTGGGGCTGATGGCCGTCTCTCCTTTTCCCTGAGGCAGTGGCTTTGAGGCTGAAGCGGCCTCCAGAGACGAGGCACTGCTGCTGGGGTCATTCTTGGTGTGGAGATCCTCCTCAGAGATCCAGTCCACCAGGTTGGGCTGCTGAAGATGCTGGCTTTGGTCCTTGAGCTCCGTTTGGGTCGGTGGTGTTTCTGAGTCTTTCTCGGTGTATAGGTGCTCGTGCTTGCTGATGAGGAGCGTCATGAGATGCTGGACAAGAGAGGTGCCTGAAAAAAACAAAAAAAAACACAGACACACACACACACACACACACACACACACACAATGCTGTATTCCATCATCCTCATCTGTAAATGATGGAAAAGTAAATTAGGATGTAAAGTCCCAGGGATCAGTACAAGAAAAAGAAAAAGAAAAAAAAAAAAAAAAAAAAGGTGATAAAGTGTTTATTTGCTAGTATATTTCACAAAAATGTGACCCTGGACTACAAAACCAGTCATGAGGGTCAATTGAAAGTTGAATAAATAATCTTTCCATTGATGTATGGTTTGTTAGGATAGGACAATATTTGGCTGAGATACAACTATTTGAAAATCTGGAATCTGAGGGTGCAAAAAAATCCAAATATTGAGAAAATGAAGTTCTTAGCAATGCATATTACTAATCTAAAATTAAGTTTTGATATATTTATGGTAGGAAATTTACAAAATATCTTCATGGAACATGATCTTAATATCCTAATGATTTTTGGCATAAAAGAAAAATCAATAATTTTGACCCATACAATGTATTTTTGGCTATTGCTACAAATATACCCCAGCGACTTAAGACTGCTTTTGTGCTCCAGGGTCACAAATTACAAAGAATTGGCAAGTAACACACTGAATTATATGTTAAATTAATATCGGTAAAGACCGAAATAATATTTTCTTGTAAAACATACACTAATAATCTTAAAGCTTTAAAAAGATTAATTTTTTCATTGTAGTTAGTTTGTAACTCTGTGGTTGTTTTTGTTGCATCATTATAGGTCAGAACTTAATTTTAATGTAATATTTTCCAGAAAATAAATCTCACTGGGTCAAAACTGCATTGTTGAGAAAAAAAATGTATTTGCTAGCAGAAGTAGAAAGTCCATGTCCAGAAAGTAAAAGTCCTCTTCAGTATTTTGTTCCAATCACCTGGATTTGCTAATTAGCACAGTTTTTCATCCAATGGAATAAACATATGGCAGGACTTTTACTTTCTGACCCCTGGACTTTCCACCTCTGTTTGCTAGCATATTTCACAAAAATGACAAAGAATTGGCAATATGTGAAATTAATATTAGTAAAAACTAAAATATTACTTTCTTGTAAAACATACACTAATAATCTTTGAAAGCTTAAGTAGTTAGTTTATAACTCTGTGCTTATTTTTGTTGCATCATTAGTTCTTAATTCAAAACTTAATCTTTATGCAAACGTGTGGTTGCACATTATAATGTTTACATATTTTCTGGAAAAGAAGTTGCATTGGTGTATAGGTGAAATTTTATTATTGCATTTAGAAATAATGTAAATTCACTGTAAAAACATTATTTTTCAAAGTTCTAAAAAAACAAATAATATCGGAGTTTGAAGTAAAATATTATTTTAGTCTTTCTGCTTTAATTCTACTTTCTACAATTAATTCAATGTTTTACTTGCCTTTTCTTTGTAATTACTTGATAAATTTACTAGCAATTTTTGAGGGAAAATTGTTTTAATTTTTTTCATGTACTGTAAATAATAATAATAATAATAATAATAATAATTATTATTATTTTAATTATAATTATATTTTAATTATAATTTAATTTAATTATATTTATTTATAATAATTATTTTAATTATAATTATAATTTATTTATTTATTTATTTTACAAAAACTATAAAAATGTATTTTTTAAATTTAATTAATTAATTATAAACAACATTTATTAGAAATGGCAAGCCTAAACAAATCTATTTAAAACAAACTGAAACTACTGTGGGAAATACACTGTACAAATAAACTTGGGCTAAATTAATTTAGCAAGATTTGACATTAATTGCATTTTACTAGGTGCTTTGGAATATATGTAAAAAACAAACAAACAAACAAAAAAACACCTTTTATTCTGGATTTTTATTTTTTTTTAATCCACAAAGAAGCATTGAAATTTGCAAACATATATAATCATGAAATAAAATAATTATATTTCAATGTGCAAATAATAATAATATTAAGGAACTATATCTAAAATAAATAAGGGGCAATAAATGAGCTCTAACACTCTACATTAAAAAGCTGTGTTGAAATCGGTAAAACATGAGCTACTTATGTATGTATATATATATATATATATATATATATATATATATGGGGTTATATTTCATCTTCAGAGTTTATTAGTACATGCTCAGTTATTTAGTAGTGCATAGATTATAGCTGCATTTATGTCACAAATATAGGCTTCTTTAGGCACAGCTGGTGCAACCATCCTGTAGGTGTCTAGTTTTGAAGAGTGTTTTGCTTTATAAAGTAATGGGTTGTGCTCACCTTCCATAATAGCTACTGGATCCTCCATTTTGGGCCGGAGGATATTTGGTCCAAACACGGTGGCCAGGTTCTGCACACCCATCTTGTTTTCATTTGAGTGAGACTGCACCTCATCCAGAAATCTACAACAACAGAGCACACTTTCAGCACTGAAGCATGAAAACAACTGACAAAAAATGTGTCTGAAGTTATGATGTTGGACCTACTTGCATATATATTTCAGAAGGTTGTAATTGGCAGCTGGAAGAGTCATCACTAGCTTCTCTAATTCTTGTATTCCCTGTGAAATCATTGAAAATCATCTTGTGGTTCGAATTCAAGTGAAAATATTGATGGTTTTTCACATTTAAAGACAATCAGCCTTTTCTGTTAAAAAAATAAAATAAAAAATCAAGCGCTTGAAACACAGATTATGTGTATAATGTAATCTGGGAATTAAATTTTGACTTGAGCTTCATGCATCTTTGTTCATCTGTGCATCGCATCATGTCAGCTGTCAAATATGTGGGAGGAATATTGGCTAGCAAACCACATACTAACTGCTTTCTGTTTCATGAGCACACAAACATACTTCTTGAAAACATATAACTGCTGCAATATTATGTACTAATACCAGCAAACAGCTCAATAGCACACGAATTGTGTAAGTATGTACAGGTCAGAGCAGCTCTGTAGATTCATAATAATTCATGAATCATGTTCCAACACAGCAGCTGCGTTCTTTGGATTCAGTTTTCAGAAACTGCAAATGTTCAAAAGTCTGTTCAACACATCAGATGTGTCATTATTATCGTCATCAAAGTATTATTTTCCTATTTTTTGATTTATGGGAATATTATCAGTAGGTTTATGACTTCAAACCAGAATTTGTTTCTAAACTAACAAGCTCTTATTGAGTGACAACTTAACTTAGAACGTAATTTTAATAATTCTGGTGCAGATTTTATTTATTTAATTTTATTTATTATTTATTTTTTTTAATGTTGCACATTTTGACAAGTCTGTGCTTAATAATAATAATAATAATAATAAATTAACTTTCTTTGTTTTATATGTCATTCATATACACATAGAAATATTTATTGCTTGAAATAAACAATTATGTTTAGATATTTCTCAGTTTTTAATAGGGGTCCAAAAAAAGGTTAAGCACTTCTTTCCACCTCTTTGTGATTTATGGAAATAATATCAGTTAGTTTCTCATTGCAAACCAGCATTTGGTTTGAGATTAACTAGCTCTTAATGAATGAAAAATGATCTTAGAACTTAAAGGCAGGGTCAACAGTTTCTGGAAGCCAATGTTGATATTTGAAATCACCAAAACAAACACGCCCCCACACCAAAAGGGTCTTGCCCCTATTTTGATAGATCCGCCCCACATATACGTAACCTACGCAACGATTAGTTCTGTGAAACATAAGCCGCTTTTCCACCGAAATTACCTGAAACAATATGACCCAAGAACTTTTTTCCCCCAGACCTGTTGCTGTCTGCGTTTCCATCGCGGTCTAAAGTACCGAGAAGATTAGGCAAATAGTCTGGTGACTTAACGTTAGGTCTGTGCGCGTTTCTTAATACCAAGTACGCAAATTTCGGACTTGCATCCTCGGTAGTTCGGACTTCACGAGTTAGACTCAGAGTGTGAGCTCTCGCGGAGGAACGACGCAAGTCCGGTAATTCTGCAAACAGCAGCGTACTTGATAACATCAGCTCGCCTCGGCTGCTGCAATCTTCCTCACTGTATTTACAGACGAAATATATCAAACTGCCTCTTTTCATTTTCATTTAAATATATTAATAGAACAATAGAATAAAGACCAAAGATTACCTGTTGGATTTACCCAAAATGAATTATATCTTATGTTTATCCACTACAGAGACATCAGAGCCAGTGGCAAATGTCAGAAGGACTAGCCGAGGTTATGCTCCTCTCGTCGGGATACATGAGCACTGAGCGCCCGGTGATCGCATGGAGCTCACGTCTCCGAAATCGAAGCACATTTTCAAATAGGCGCTGTTTTTATAAATAAACCGCAGATTTGAGTTTTAAACAACTACATTCTCGGCTGAAATACACGCGTCCAGTGTAGGCAGGTTTTAGCTGTTGTCCGGTGTAGACACGGTGTTACTCACCTACGAAGAAGAAACAAAGCAACCTTGGCGTCTGATCGCAGGCCTTCCGCTCCTTGAGTTCTCTCCAGCGCTGGAAAGCTGATCCCATATTTACACAGGTCCTACTTCTTGCCTTATCGATCCGCAGACGTTTTCCTCTTTTTGTTTTTTATTCACCATCTCTATCTTTCTGTCGCTCGGCTCGGCTGTTCACTGAGTAGACACGCCCCTTACTGCTGATTGGCTATACGTTTGTTTTGGAACTCGGCCCCGACTCTGTTTTCTAAAACGTTTTGAAAAATTGCATACCCTACCTTTAATGTTAACCATTCTGTTGTAGATGGTTGTAGTTTCTTCTTAATGTTATAAATTTGAGGGTACAAAGAAGGTGAAGCACCTCTTTCTGACCATTTGTAGAAAACTATATCCAACCATATGTGTTGTTCCTTTGCTTTTTCTGCTGGTTTGTTCAGATATCATGCGGTCACTCACCTCCTCCTCATCTTTGGCCAGGAGCTGAGCACAAGTGAGGAAGTCCTCATATTTGCAGAAGGGAACGACAGGCTCGGGCAGCTCCCTGAGATACAGCTTCAGCAGGGAAGCCACGGTGTGGACATCAGTGTTACTACAAATGACAATTACAGGGTTAGCATGAACACTGTAAAAAATGCAACTGCATATTTTCCAGTTTACGAAACCTTTTGAGTCTCAAATACTAAAAAATGCTATTTTCTTGAATCTACATAAAAACCCTTGGCAGACCAAGACAGTTACCCCAAATGTTGTCCCAACTAATCAAACACCGTTGTCTGAACAAAGAATTTCATATTGTTGAAATTTTAAGGCTTTGTGAGTTCCCAGCATGAATAAATTTAAATTCATTTAAACTTTTTTGTTGTTGTTTTGTCATTATTGTTAGTTATTTGTTGTATTGTGATGTAAAGAGCTCATCTTTTTAACATTTGTTGATTGTCACCGTTCTTGACTAGTTTTGAGGCCTAGATTATGTTCAACCACTTATATCCGTTTCCTGGATATCTTAGTCTTGTAAGATGTTTTACAAACAAAGACAATGTTGTCTGTAGACTAAGTTATCCATTTAGGTTTCTATAACAATTCACTGGTTGTCATTGGTAAATGAACATAAAATTGATGATGTGGTGACTTTATACACATTTTCATCCAGGGAACAGAAACAAATGAATTACCTCAATGACAATAATTGTTGTTTCAGTTGCTGTGACAAGAATTTTTCTATTAGCAAAATAAGACAATAAGCATTGCACGAAAAAACAAATTTACGTTGGCTAGACAAAGTATCTTTACTGAGAAGAACTAAAAAACTATTTATTGTTTGAGAGAACTCAAAAGTCTTTCTGCATCAAGTTGCCTTATTTTTTTTTAATGTTTTTCAACTGTCTAGTTGGGGAGTTCACTGCTTCCATGTCTGTGTTCAGAGCAGCTGTACCTGTCAAACTGAGGTTTATCTCCACAGTCAAAGGCCTCCTGAAGCTCCTTCACGAGGTTGGCTTGTCCTGGCATTCGGAACAGACCTTCTTCATCAAGCCCCTGTTCCCTGATGAAATCCACACACTGCTCCACTAAAAGAGGAGCCAGACGAGGACCAAACTTCCTCTCATACTGTACAGTGTCCTCCAAACGCTGGCCAAATATGCCTGTAGAGATGAAGCACTTCATTTTTAGCTTATATCACTCAAAACACACATCACTCCTTACAAAAATGTACTACCACTATAATGGTGCAGTGATAATACTATTGTACTTTGATCATTACCATAGTGGTTTGCAATGATTTTTACTCTACATACTTAAAATAAAGTTTCTCTGTTGAAATCTATGGTTCCATGAAGAACATGTAAGGTCTCTTTCCATTGCACAAAAGGCTCTTTGTAGTGGAAAATATTCTTTAGATTAATAAAATGTTCTTCACACTAAGAAAAAGTGGTTCTTTTATGAACTGTTTCAATGCACAAAAGGTTCTCCACAGTGGAAAAATTGTTGTTGTTTAAAAAAAAAAAAAAAAAAAAATTATATATATATATATATATATATATATATATATTAAAACAAAAATATATATTATATACTTTTATTTATACAAGTTTTATATATTTTTTAACATTTAAATAACTATTTTTCCACTATACACACACACACACACACACACACACAGCCGTCCAAAAGTTTGAGATCAGTAAGATTTTTAATGTTTGGAGTCTCTTTTGCTCATCAAGGCTGTATTTATTTGATCAAAAATACAGAAAAAACAGTAATATTGTAAAATATTATTTCAATTACTAATATTGGTTATCTGTTTTAATATACTTTAAAATATAATTTATTTCTGTGATGCAAAGCTGAATTTTCAGCAGCCATTACTCCAGTCTTCAGTATCACCCTTCAGAAATCATTCTAATATACTGATTTATTATCAATATTGGAAACAGTTATGCCGTTAAATATTTTTTGGAACCTGTGATATTTTTTCAGGATTCTTTGATGAATAAAAAGCTAAAAAGAACAGCATTTATTTAAAATAGAAATCTTTTCTAACAGTACTAGTCTTTACTATCACTTTTCATCCATTTAACACGTCCTTGGTGAATAAAAGTATTCATACTAAAAAAATAAATAAATACTGACCCCAAACTTTTGAATGGCAGTATATATATATATATATATATATATATATATTTAAATATGCTGAACTTACTTAAATTATAGCAATTTATTAGCTCAAATTCAACATTTTTCGCAATATTAACTTGAAATTCAGCACAAGTTATTTTATGCATATATTTAATCATATTATTTGTAATCACGTGACATTCGTCATGCTGTTTTCACCTGTACTTTTAAGACCAAATCCGACAGCTTTACTCCAAACGACAGTACAGCAGCGGGAAGATTCACACTTACAGTCGACATCAAAGTATTTCAAAGAACCTTCAGTACAAAGAAACACTCGTTTTTCACGCGTATATTCTCCTTCCATCGATGTCCTGCCAGCACATGTTTCTCATCCGGGTTCTCTCAGGTAAATCTTGTTTGTGGTAGAAAGTATCGCAAACTATTGAGGCATTTCAACTACTAACGACAAGAAGATCACAATAAAAGAATATTTCAATGTGGATATAGTCCTTAGAAGTTGTCTTAGGTTTAATAACAGTGATCCAAAAAGGAAAGTCTTTAAAAATCCAGTTAACTGAATCCTCTTCTTAGCGTCAGACGATTGGAAACGTTCCCGTCGGGTTTGAGATGTCTTTCGTGTCAATACGTTATCAATCTAAAGATAACGTCAGCAGGGCTTTTACAGTTCTAGCTGCTAATGGAAGTGGAGACACATTGCCACATTGTCTGTACTGAGAGCTGATAACTTGAACTTGCTTTACATTACTTGTTTGAACTTTCTATTAATAACATGACTTTGTAATTTAATCTCTGGATAGTGAGGCATCTACTCTGCTCAGTGATATTTTTGTGTGCGTAGATATCATGTGAATATACATGAAACATCCAATGCTGGAGAGAAGTAATGACCAAGGTCTAACAAACTAACTATGTGACAGCATGTGTATTATTTTTGTGTGGTTTTACCTCCTCCAAACGGAGCCCATATGACCCGTCTGATGGCCTTCACCCAGTCATCCATGTCACTCTGGGAGTTTGCCATGAGTAGAAAGGACTCATGGCTCATAGCAGCCTTGTCTTTCTCACCAGCTGAGACAGAAAACAAGAGAGGTAATCTGTCAGATGATGGTATATCTGTGTATATATATATATATATTTACACACACTATATTGCCAAAAGTATTGGGTCGCCCCCTTCTAATGAACAGGTTTGACTACTTTAGTAATTTCTATGAGTACAAATGTTAAAGCATATAATGATATTCTAGGAAATTGTGTGCTTCTAATATTATAGCAACAGTTTGGACAGGACCCTTTTCTATTCTAACATGACAATGCCTCTGTGTATAAGACAAGGTTCAAAAAGAAAATGATTGATTGAGTCAGTGTGGAAGAACTTGACTGGTCTGCATAAAACCAAGTCCTAATCCCAGTTGAACACTGGCTCTGGTGTGACTGTAAATGCAGACCTTGAGCCAAAAACTCATCACCAAACACCAATGACTTGTACATACACTATATAGACAAAAGTATTGGCACCCCCTTCTTTAGAACAGAAAAATGCACTTCCAAATCTGTGGCAACAACGATGGGAACATAATTCATGTATTTAAAAATTGTATTTCCATCTCTGTTGCAACAGTTTTGGAAGTGTCTAAAATGACTGAACCCATATGTACAAGTCATTGGTGTTTGGTGATGAGTTTTTGGGTTTTGAGTTTATCATTATATGCTTAAACATTAAGATTTGTGCTCATGGAAATTACTAAAGTAGTCAAACCTGTTCATTAGAAGGGGGCGACCCAGTACTTTTGGCAATATAGTGTATATATACATATTTGAGGTGCTGTAACTGGTTGCAATATTGTTTTACACCACTTTCAATCATCTTTTTATGGAAGCTTATTTCTGCTGCTGAATAAAAAATAAAAAAGTTAAACGCAACTTTTTTTTTTTTAAATCTCATAATTCTGACCTTTTTCCTCACAATTGAGTATATGTCTTGAAGTTGTGACTTTTTTTTCTAAGAATTGCATGACATGAACTCACAATTATAAAGTCAGAATTGCAAAATATAAACTCATAATTCTGACATTCCTTGAGTTTATATCTCATGATTCTGGCATTATAACATGCAATTGCAGCTTATAAAGTAAGAATTGTGAGCTGATTTTTTTCCTCAGAACTGGACTTTATAACTGAGAAATGATTTCATAAATGCCAGACATAACTCGCAATTGCAAGAAAAGTCAGAATTATTACCTTATTTCTTGCAATTGTGAGTTTATATCTCATAATTCTGACATCATAACTTCATTAAAAAAATTCCTAACATCATAAAAAAGTCAGAATTATTATATAAAATGCCACATTTATCTTTTATTCATTTATTTTTTTAAATTCTGTGGCAGAAACAAGCTTTCATAACTTTTAGATTGTTTATTTTGTGGTAATTTTGATATGTATCTCTTATTGTCTCTAAATGTCATCATGTATCAGTGAAATATATTTCAGCAGTACTTCAAGGTTTTAGTACCAAACTGGTTCAGTCCCTCTCGGCATCATTTGCATGAGAAGTTGAACACACCACAAGTCTTTAATTTAAAACAGACTTAGAAAGAGCCAAAGTAACAAAGACATTTCCCATTACCCATTGGGTTTGCAACAGTAAAGGATAAAAAATTGAAAAACCTCCACAATGGCTTCAGTTCAAAGCTTCACAACGATAAATGAAAAAATAATAAGCATTGAACAGCCAATACTCTGCTGGCCAGATAAAATGACTAGAGGAATAAGTCATGAGAAGATAAGTGTTCACAGCAGTGTCGACTGAACGGAAAAAAACAAGTACTGATGCAATTAAGATAAATAAGACAATCCGACCCAGGCTGAGGCTAACGCTCTCACACAGAGTGGAAGCTGACTTGAAGGCATAATGAGGAACCTTCATTTCTCACCATGGTGTGGCATTTTGTTAGCATTCATGTCTCTTTAAGAAGTGTCAGAATGTCTTGTGGGGAGGAAAAAAATGGGCTCGTGGTGAGAGAACAACAGTGATCTGATTAAATCAATTCTGGGGACTTTTGCTTTTTTTTTTTTCAAACAATCAGTTTGTGTTTATTTAAGCATGAAATTCATGATTGAGTGCAGGCACACAATTATGTGCTCAACGTGCAATTGTGTTTCATTTGTTTTATCTGTGAGTTTGGCAGCATTTTATATTCATGTGTGTTCCCATGGGAATCAAACCCATGCCTTTGCATGTGATCTGGATTGTGTTGCATTATGCACTGGGCTGAAGCAGCTTATCTCAAATTGACCTTTAGAGAAATATTATGAGCAGGAGTGATTATGCACCTCTTAACATCGACTGACAGATGCCACATAGCAGGCAAACACTACATGAAAACAAACAGGCTGAAGGTTCAAGGCCCTAATGAGAACAGCCACAACCATGAGAATCTGAGGACTTATTTTACCCAGTTTTTGAATACCTATCTGCAATCTTGTGGCCTTTCTGTGAAATTTGCCATTCGGACATTCGTGATTCATGCAAATCAAGGAGTTTTATATTTTTTTTTTATATTATCTCCATATAATGCCTAG
The DNA here is from genome assembly GCA_021397915.2 of Tor tambroides. Lineage (NCBI taxonomy): Eukaryota > Metazoa > Chordata > Actinopteri > Cypriniformes > Cyprinidae > Tor > Tor tambroides. The sequence continues at coordinate 87,330 of JAFVLL020009120.1, forward strand.
TGTTTCAAACACAGTGCTGTTTTGAGTACAGTTGCAACAGCTGTATTTATGCTTTTTCATAAGAGCCATCTCCTGTGCATTTTCATTCAGCCTGCCTGCTGTTTTTGTTCAGACCAATGTTTATCATTTTATAAAACATGTTTTTGTCAAAACTTATATTATTTGAACTGTAAAGTTTTTTTAAATCATAGTTTTTAGTCTTATTTTTATTTTTTATTGTTACCACAGACATGTCATTTCAAAATTATGTCGCTATTCTAATGTCAGATTTCAACTCTTTCAACTTCTGATTCTATTTTTTTTTTCTTTTTGAGTTTGCAGTTACAAAAGTACTAACAAGTTCATTCATCTTATTTATCATACTTAGTAAAACCAGACATCAAAACTTTCTATTTACTCATTTTGAATACTTAAAAATGACATGCAGAAGAGTGTAGATGTACAGTTTCGGACATCATCTTGATTGGCAGACATATAAAAAATACCTACAAATTAATATTGCATAAACATTATTGAACAAACTATTGCATTATGAACAAACTATCCTGCACAAAAATAACAAACCACCATAACTCAGCATTTCCAGCCCTGTGTATATTTTTATTGACCCAGACAACGTTGTAACAATATTTGAAAGAAAATTCAAAAAAATTCTTGTTACTTCGATTTCTACATGTAGTGCGTGAACAAAGGTATTACCTTGGTTTAGTGTTGGTTTGTGGCTTGGAGGCTTACAGCAGCCCTGCCCCATGATGCACTGGAGGGATTGAGCTGGTACTAATGTCCTGCCATGTCTCTTACGCCAACAGATTTCCCATTAACCCAAAAGAAGCTCCCACACAATGCAGAATGCATGCTTCAGATGTGTTTGCTTCAAACCGTCACTTTCAAATCTTCAGTAGTTGTCATTTACATCTCAAGAAAAAAATCTGGATCTTGCTAGTCCATACTGTACGTCCCCCCCCCAAAAAAAACAACGAGTAAAAAATACTTTTGATATCTCAGTTCTGCTCAAGCAGCACCACTTGACTTCTGTTTCTCTCATTCCCATTGACTTCTCACGGTAGACTGACAGAAGGAGACGGCCTGCTCTGTTAGTCCTTTCTAAACACCTCGGTGCACTTAAGCAAACAAACGGCACACCAGATGCATCGATCTCAGAGGACCTGATGCTCGGGGAAATCCTCACTAGCAGAAATCTCACTAAATATCACAACTTTGTATAGAAAGTATGGGCGAGCAGATCCAGAGGCTCACAGTCATGCTCTGTGATTCTGTATTGTAAAAGAAACACAGAAGCATGAAAATCTCCCAGTATTGCCAGACTTTTCCCACTGGTTTTGATCCCATTTTTGTACCAGCACTTGTCATTTATGTCCCTAGAATGAATGGAGCCATTGTTGGATATTTTGGGATTTTATTTTCCTTGTACACAAACTTCTACAACCTTCTTTACTGGTTTTTATAAAATGAACATAGGAATAGCTTATATATTGTTATTATTATTTCAAGATAAACACTTACTAGACTGAAGCAACTGAGGTTTACTTGATTATCCATGCATCATTTTTTAGAAAAATCAGTGATGATCAAATATGATCATCAGGATCTTTTGAGAAATTTTCATTTGTTCATCTCTTAATCATCTTTGGATTGCATTGCATTATATGTTTTGAGCATAAAGCAAGCATTTAAATATCATCTCACTCTGACATATTATTGGAGATATAGAGTGACGGCTGATATTTATATCATTTTATATAAGCAGTCTGTTAAACTGTTACGCAGATCTCAGAATTTCATCTTTGAGGCCATATAAATATCAACATCTGCACCAATTTGCATCATTTTTATTCGGTTTGAATGTTTCTAAATGTAAGTTTTTCCTTGATTCAGTTTGGAGTCTGTGCAGTTGTTAATCAAATCTTTCCGTTTCTTCATTGTTTTTGGAACTTATTCATTTTCAGAGTCACAATCAACAACAGGCCAGGCATCTCCAGACAAATGCTGCACTCATGTTAAAGTCGAGAAGCATGAGAGAGCTCTGAAATCCCTTTGTGTCGTCTTATTGTTTGTTTTGCATGGAAAAGGGATTTTGCCAATACACTTGTTTGACTCAAAGGAGCTGAAGCATGCCGGTCAGACGGAGACTGTGGTTAAGGGCTCTTCTCTGGGGAGGAGATGGTGTGTTTACTGATCTGACATGAGAAAGTGCTGTTGGTTGTAGGAAACTGCTGCTAATGTCCTATGCTCTGTGTCTTTGGCTGTTTTATTTATTGTGTTTGGTGCATTACTTAGGCTAACACCGAATTCAGTTATCTGAATGGTTACGATGCACTTTAGGGGTGAAAAATTGATTCACTGATGCATCCTGATTCTAGATCGGTCTACAGAAGATGCATCAGAATTTGACATTAATTATATTATATGCAAAAATATTACAGGAAAAGAATGCATGAATTAGATCATTTGTAACCAGGATCTGCACAGGTTGATTTTATTCTTATTCTGCAGTTTTGTCATCTTTTTTGTCACATCGCTGTCTTTGGCTTCAGCAGACCAGGGCTGCATTTTCAGAGATAAGAATTCAATACTTGCCATTTTAATGTGATTATCATGTGCAAAGAAGGATAAACATCATGCATCATTTTAAGGATTTAGGGAGAATTTAATATCTGGGTGGATTTGGAGGGCATTCGGTGGTTGACTCCAGTTTTCTTTGCTTTATTGTTTAGAATAAGAAGCTCTGGTGGGTGTCACACTCGTGTGATTTACTCATCATAAATAAAACAAACACGCAGTCAGCATCAGTAAATCACGTTGGAGCAAAATCAGCCCTCTGTAATCAGTATCTTCTAGAAAGCCTATTTGATTTCCTGACACTCAAAAGCCTTACATTGATTTGATATGAAGATCTGCTCACCTGGCACAATCTCAAAAAGGTGTCGCCCTGGTTCTTCTGGGTTGGCTGTCAGTTCATTCACTTGGCTGCCCTTCAGTGAGATGCAGCCCTGCACAGACAAATAGTTAGAAATGCATCACTTAACCTTTACTGACCTATTAAATCAATCAGACTTAATTACTACGTACGCTTGAATGTAATTCTTTAATCAGCATCGTCTTCTGGAAATGTGTAGCCTATTGTATTATCAAAAGCTTGAACATTTGCCATGCTACACATTTTCTGAGTGCCTCCTTTAATTGGATAGACTATGAACTGAATGAAATTCAGAGATTATTCACCAGGGCAACAAAATGAATGAAGATTTGGGGTCAGGATTTCCCAAGTGCTTTTAGTCAGGCGGCTGAATCTGTTTGGCAGTACTCAAGACATTTTCCTTTAATACGTCAATGTTTTTTAAAAATGTTTTGATGGGATTTCCTGCGTATTGATTCATTTAAAGAATCTATGTTTTTAAAAAATTATTATATATGATTGTTGAATCTCAATATTCAAGGTCTAGATTAAAAAAAAGAAAGAAATTAAGAAATTTCTTAGGATAAATTCAAGGATCGTAAGAGTCTCAAAAAATTCTTTAAGAAGTTAAAAAATATTTCATATTCAGTTTTTTCAAGAACATCTTAATTTTCCTAAGAACAAAATAACCAGCTTTGGTATTATCTGACTGTATGGAGGTTTTTGTGCAGATCAACTTGAAAAACAACTTATTTTTTCTGTGCTACCTGCATATTACTGTAATGACTACAATAATGTTACACTGATTTTTCTGTTTATGGCCACTCTCATATTTGCTAAAATTCTAAAATTCAAAACAAGGTTAATTTTTTTCTTTTTTTTTTAATTTGTGTATAATCATCATGAACAATCGCTGGTGTGACTTCAGAATATGTCTCAAGGGTTATGTTGTAATATTTGAAATAACCCAATAAATTCATTAAACATCTTACTTTTGTGGATTTAAGACAAGTTGGAGGTTATATTAACTTTAAGATGTTATTTACGATCATTTTTAAGAACATTTTTTTTTTTTTCTGGAATACAAAGTTTCATCTTTAGAACAATTGTGACCCTGGAGCACAAAACCAGTCATAAGTCGCTGGGGTATATTTGTAGAAATAGGCAAAAATGCATTGTATGGGTCAAAAATATCGATTTTTCTTTTATGCCAAAAATCATTAGGATATTAAGATCATGTTCCATGAAGATATTTTGTAAATTTTTTACCGTAAATATATCAAAACGTAATTTTTGATTAGTAATATGCATTGCTAAGAACTTCATTTGAACAACTTTAAAGGCCATTTTCTCAATATTTAGATTTTTTTGCACCCTCAGATTCCAGATTTTCAAATAGTTGTATCTCAGCCAAATATTGTCTGATCCAAACAAACCATACATCAATGGAAAGATTATTTATTCAGTTTTCAGATGATGTATAAATCCCAATTTTGAAAAATTGACACTTAAGACTGGTTTTGTGGTCCAGGGTCACAATTTTAATACACAAAGATAAGAAAATTATTTTAAAAAGTGTTTAGGGATCAAAAATATTAAGTTAGAAAACAAGAAGAAAATACTGTAGCAGTTCATGTTGAATCCAGCCAGCTCATAATGCATGGGACGTAAGGTCTGCACCACACACCGCTCAATACGGCCCAGTCTCCGCTGTCTCCTTTTATCTCAGTGTGTGATTCACTATGAGATTTGCCTACACAGCCCTTCCACTTTGAATCCCATTGATTAAAGGCAGGAAAAGAGGGAGGGATTGACATTTTCACACACCTCCTGGCCAGCGCTGCATGGGTACAGAGTAATGGTGCTCAGATGAGTATTGACAGTCAGTGAGAGACTGACCAACTTACTAAGACTGCACTGTATTGATTGCTTAATATGAGATGCTCCAAACCTGCTAAAAGCATCATGCGGGCTCAGATTGTGGTGGAAATCTGAAGTTCCTGGGCCAAAAATGGAGGAGTTCACACTTACTAATAGCTCTTTGTCACATGATGCTCTAACATAAAGTGCTGTTTAGAATCTAGAAAGTGTGTGTAGTATTCAAGAAGCTGATTAGTGATATTTATTGTTTTTTTTTGCCCTGATTTGTTGGCGATCTGTCACACTCATTTAAAAACGGGCATGGCTTGTGACTCTCAGTTGTGCATGTTTTGCATTAAGATAAATTAAAATACTCTTAATACTCTGAAATGTTTCTTGGCAGCATCACAACACCGCTAGTGAATATATATATATATATATATATATATATATATATGTGTGTGTGTGTGTGTGTGTGTGTGTGTGTGTGTGTGGTTTATATGACTCTAATGATTAAAGATTCTTTAGTGATTAAAAAACAAAACAAAACAAAACAAAACAAAAAACACATTTACCAATGGTTCAGTTCTTTTTAGTGAATCAAACACAGCACATTTTGCCAACAGTGCCTGCTCACTTTTTCAGCTGTTTTACTTCCAGAAGTATTTTTCCATTCATTTTTTTTCCCATAGGGATTTTAATAAAGTCTGTTTTAGGGTTATATAAGCCATAAACCAAACCAACCAGCTACAAGGTGATTCACAACATTACAAACTATGTTTTGAAGAAAAAAGTGGTTGAAAACTAGACAAAAAGACAAAGATACAAGACTCTGTATTAACTGCCTTAGGAAAACAACTACAAACCCATGACGCATTGTGAATGACATACTCAAACTAGATGAGTAAAGTTTAACTGTGAACAAGTTTGTTTCTAGCATGATTAGCATGTTGCTAACATGGTTATAACACAATTAGCATGTCACTAGCATGTTTTATCATGATTAGAATGTTGTTAGCATCAATAACATATTGCTAGCATGTTCGTAGCATTATTAGCATGTTGCTGGCATGTTTTTAACATGATTAGCATGTTTCTAGAATGTTTTTAGCATTATTAGCATGTTGCTGGCATGTTTTTAGCATGTTGTTCACGTCAACATAATTAGCACAATGTTAACATGTTTTAGTGTGCTGCTAGCATGAGTTAGCATGTTGTTCTAGGACAGTCATTAAGCTTTGCTAGTATACAGACAGCTTAAACACTATAAATCTTATTGTGCAAAAGTTTTGACCCCCTCAATGAAAGTCTATGGGACTTTTCGTAGTCTGATCAATTAGAAAAGATACAGCATGTATCTCACAGCAGGTCTGATTTTAAAGGTGTATGAGCAATCATTGACTATTATGGAGTAAATGAATGGGCTTTTTATGTACTTTGCATGTACTGTACAAAACATTGGACAGCCATCTCAGTAGAGCAGTGATGTGAATTCAGAGTAGCTCAACCCTAAATTTCTTTACATAGGCATATTTTTGTGCATCTTCAAAGCAGAACATACCTGTGGTTTGGTCTCCTCCTCATCCTTGTAGAAGTAGAGATGGTCAGCACGCAGCACAAACCAGCGCAGCTGCCAGTTCTTCATGATGCTCCTCTGCTTCTTCAGCCAGCCGGCCTTTAGCACTCCCTCTTGGAGACTCGGAGAGGTGGGCCTGCATGAGCCTCGCGATGCCTCTCCCATCACCATGCTCTTCGACCTGGCTGCAGGTGACGAGATCATCATCATCAACATTTCTAGTCATGCATGATTTAAGGATGACAAGCACTTACAGTAGCAGAGGGGAAAACTGTCAGAATTGACACAAAAGCAGAACTGTAGGCTATTGTATGACTCCAGAAGGCTTCATGAGTCATTCCAACCACTTTTTATGAGACTTTTATGGTGCTTTTGTGTCTTTTTTGAAGCTTGACAGCTTCACTCTCCATTCATGGCATAAATGCATGGAAAAAGTGATCCAAGCGATTTCTTAAAAATTCCTCTTTGTGTTCCACGGATGAAAGAAAGCTTCACCAAAAACATGAAGCTCAGGGATAAAGTGCTGTGTTTAACCTGTGGGGCAGTGATGATTTGAACTAAATATATTCAAAATGATTTTAGTATGATTGAGATACTGTTGCAGCTTCTTTTAATAAATGTTTTTTTTTTTTTTTTTTGTATTTTCCATTTTCATTTTAGTTTTAGTTGACATTTTGGTAATTTCGTTGTGTTTTTGTCATTTTTATAAGTCATCTTATGCCTCTGGGCTGTAGACTTAAAATCAAAATGTGGCTTTTAGAGAAAGAGAAGAAATCAATGTGTTTTTTTTTTTTTTAATTTATATTATTATATTATATTATATTATATTATATTATTTTTCACTCCCAATCCACTGGTGAGCCGGACGACTGACTGGACCTTAAGTACCAAATTCATATAGAGTCCGGACGTAAAAATCCCATTAATTCTATTCATAGGAAAATTGATTTCGAATGATATCTTAAAAAGGTTTGTCATTTTTATCAGTGTTTTTAATACAAATATTTTTTATAGAGTTTCTATTATTTCTACTAGTTGAAATACAATTATAAAATATTTTATTTTGTTTCAGTTAACTTTTATTTTATTTCAAGTTACAAAAATGTATTTATGATATAGTTATAGCTAACTCTAATAAGCCTGCTATGAGCTTCTTTGTTTGCTTTGTGTGTTCGGCTTCATCTCCTGCAGCAGAATATGAAGATTCGTTCTCTCTGGTACCAGTTACCCTCTGGTAAATTTATCTGGGATTCTCCTGTCTCTCTTTCCCGAAGGGAGTGAGTCCTCATGCTTTAATAGGATCTCCAGAGTGTAATTTAGTCAGAGGCTCACTTGATATAGAAACCTCTGCAGCTTGCCATTTCATGTAGTTAAGATAGAGGTGCCGATGACCACTTTAAGAGTGTCATTTAACAATAGAAAGTACTATCCTGTATCTATTCCTTAATGGAAGTAAATAGGCTGTGGTGCTTGAGGCTTAAGGCTGGACTACTGTATGAACAATCTGTGTCACCACTGATAATTTATAGGAGTCTGTTCAGCACACACACAGTCGGCTGTAGACTCAAAACCAATGCATGTTGGGCTTTCAGAGAAAGAAAAGAAATCAATGTGTTCTTCTCATTTATATTATTGTATTATTTTTCACTCCCAATCCACTGGTGAGCTGGACTGCTGACTGGTCTTTAAGTCTCTAATTCAGATACAGTGCAACAGTCTGGATCCGGAAGTAAAAATCCCATATTTTCTCCATAGGGAAATTAGAATTGAATTTTTATTGTCAGTGTATGCACACAGTGGTACAAGCAACACAATGGGGTAAAATTAGTCAAATTAGTTAAAGACAGACCTACTGTGAGCTACAAGGTTGTTAATTGATAGTATATGCTTTTATTGACGCTGTCAGCATGCATTATTTCAACTTATTATTTTTTAAATAATCGTGTTTAACAGCACAAGTTCTGGTGAAAAACTACATTACCCATGATTCTGCAAAGAAATGTCTGTATTTTGCATATAAATATAAAATATTTAGTTTTTATACATGTACTCAACATCTCTAAATCAATAGTTTTATATTTCTCCATCATTTAAATTCAATTATTTGCAGTGCTTCATGGGATTATAGTTCTTTACCTTATTGAAATCTCACATAGTTTTTAACTTTTTGTCTGATTTTCAAATGTATTTATTTATTTATTTATTTATTTATTTATTTATTTTTTGCTTCAAATCAAAATTTGTAAAAGGGCAGGCACTATTAAACTTCTCTATAGAATAGCCTACTTGCTTCTGATTGGTCACAGTATTCTGTGCACAACTATTGTTGTATAATGATGCTAAATTGCTTAATTGACCATGGTCTCAAGCAACTTATTTCCAATAGCTATGTTATGCAATGGCTCTTGTATCACTTTACGAAACACCTTTGTACCTTATTTACCCCAGAGGGTACATATTAGTACCTTAAAGATCCATAATAGTACCTAAAGTGTATGTATTAGTAAGGATACCATCCCAGTGTTGGATAGTGGAGAGTGTGTGCAACAACAAAAGCAATCTGACTGTTTTTATGTATACTTTGCTGTCTCCACTAGAATGAAATGTTGTGTACAGATGTGGAGGTACCGAGTCAGGCTCTTAGAGAGATGAATGTGTGATGGCTCAATGGCCTTTTCCATAATGTCTCCTCCTCATCAGAGCTGCAGGCTTCTTGATTACATTAGCTGTGTCTGTGGGTGTGGTGGCTTCTGTAGCCTTGCTTCTTCTAAAGGAGACCAGTGGGCTGCAGCAGTAAAACAAGGGCTATCTGGGTATCTTACTCCATATGGACAGAACTCCCATGTTGAGAATCCTGACTGGTAAAACTGGCAACATTTAGCTAGCATAATCATAGTTAGCCATCTTAAAGTCATAATTGGCTATGTTAGTATAAAGTGGTAGTAGTGGTTTTTGCAGTTGGGGCTGGGTGGTTAGTCTTGTTATTCTGTGTGAAATTCATATTATGGTATGATATGATATGACCTGAAGCAAAAATATCATGGTGTCACGGTATCACTAAAAAGTGTTATTTTTAAATGTCTGAGTAAAAACATCCCATCCCTCATTGAATGCAATATATTTTATTTTTAAGCAACATATAGAATATTTAGAACAGTAGTATTTGTTTCTTTTTTTGAATTGTGGGCTGACCAGCTTTTGATGTGGATGGTTTATTTGCTGATGTGTGTGTGTGTAATATATACGGAGTGTCTATTTACACTAAGTGCAAATAGCCCGTCTTGTTGGCAAAGGCTATTTACACTAGCTCCACCCACTAACGTGTGATTGAGTTACTCAACACTAATAAAAGACACTAGCTCGGTATTAGTTACAGTGGCGCAGGTGATAAAACATGCGCTTTTTGATGCGAGCGACCCGAGTTCGAGTCCGCCTTTTGCCGAACTTTTTTTCTCCCTTTTCAAATCTCATATTGCATCAGAAAGGCATTTATTTTCAATAAAAATGAAGGAAATAATCAAAAAGTTGAAAAGAAGTGTATCGGGTAGGGTTAGGGTAGGTGTAGGGAGGGCTTTATTGTCCCAATAAGTTGGAATGCATTTAATAATTTGAATTAAAATTATAATTTGCACTAAATACGTTATTATTGCGTACTGTTTTATGATGTACGACAATACTGAGGTGCAGATAATTGCCACTATTTGCAATAAGTAGTATAAATAGCAGAAAATCTTGCTATTTTAACATAGTGTAAACAGAATCTATAGCTATTTGCACTTAGTGTAAATAGCATCCATCGCTAAAAAATATGCTATTTACACTGAGTGCAAATAGCCGCTGCCATATATATATATATATATATATATATAAACACAATTAATTACAAAATTTAATTGATTTTATGTAAAAACATACTACTTTTAAGAATAATATCAAATGCTATAAAATTCGTTAGATTTTTATTTTAGTGTTGATGCACATATAGTGATAGCCTATTTTTTTACATTTTTTTTTTAAGCAAGAGACAAGAAAGAATGAAAATATGCTCTACTACAGACCAAACTCTCTGTAGCCTTTCAAAATTACAGTCAACCACTGCATTTTAATCACCATCCACCGTCCTCGACAAGATTTTTTCAATATTTAACATCGTTCACTCACTAAATTTTGATTCTGACGGTGGGATTATTATTGCAGCCTTTGTTTCAGTAGTTAAAGTTAGCTAAATTTGGATTTTATTCTATCATAAGTGAACACCGAAGGAACCGATGTGCTTGGCTTTTGTTTGGATGAGTATTATATTTTATTTCTGTGAGTATTTTGCACTATAAACTAGAAAAATATAAATCCTGCACCCTAGTCAAATTTGCATCATCACAAAAATATTTTCATGAGCAGCATTTTGGTCAATTGTCTGTCCTCAGGCTTACGAAACATGCAAAGTACAAGCACATTTGTGAGCACATCATTTATAGTGAGTACAATCAGCTGTTAGTAATAATAGCCACATTTTTTTTAGAGGCACTATATATTCTTTGTGAATATTATGCAGAAGTGGGAACTTTCAGTTTTGATGTGTGTAGCAGAAATGCAAACATTCAGTGTTTTAAAGCCGTCCCTCAAAGCTGTACATTTATGGAGCCCTTGACAGAAATGTTTTGACTGCACTCTGGTTTCCACCAGTGTTTCGTGCCCATCAGTTTTGAGCATTTTCAGTGCTGAAGTCAAATGGAACAGAGTGCAGACACTCAGTTTGCAAATCTCTCTTCACGATGATTCATACCTTCCCACTTTGTCTTGGGCGTTTCTAGGATGTGGTCACCAAAACTGCCTGTTTTGGCACGGACAGGATCAACTCTGAGAATAGTTGCCTCTAAAGTTGCAATTCGAATATAATGGAAAGAATGTTTTCAAGTTGTGCATGATGACAGTGTCAGTGCTGGCGCCACGACTGTGGCATATAAATTTGGCACCTTAGATAAAGTCCACCGCTGGTTAAGATTATCAACTGCAAGAAACAACCTAGAGCATGGGTCTAGACATGAACTCCAAATCAGTGTTATTTTTCTGTCATTATGGTACTATTATACTTTTTATACTTATATATATATACATATATATATATATATATATATATATATATATATATATATATTGTAATAACTTGAAGCTGTTTTCTTTGTTTCTTTTTATTTCAATTTTATTTTTATCATTTTATTGGTTTTCATTCTGATTTAAATTTTGTACTATTATAGGTTTTTTTTAAAAAGCTTTACTACTTTTTATTTTTAATTTTTTGAATTTTTGAATTTTTAAAGTTTTAGTAATTTAGTAAATAAAAAAAAAATGCCTTATATATAGCTTTTATTAATTTTGAAATGTTGCCTTGACACCTTTTGTTTGGTTTTCATTTTAATTTTAGTTTTGTCGATTTTTTTACTACTTTTTATTTTTGAATTTTTAAAGTTTTAGTAATTTAGTAATTTTAGTATTATTATTATTTTTTTTTTTTATTAATTTTGCCTTATGTATAGCTATATATAGCTTTTATTAATTTTGAAATGTTGCCTTGACAACTAGCTGAAATAAGTTTTATATTTTATTTCAATTTGCTGTTATTGCTGTTATTTTGTTATTTCAATTAACAGAAATGTTTTTATGGTTTGAATTTTAGCTTCTATCTATCTATCTGTCTATCTATCTATACGATGAGAGAAAAAATGTTGTGTGATATTATGCTTTTCCTAAATTAAATAATTGGTTTGATTTTGTTATTATGTATATGTGTATATATATATATATATATATATATATATATATATATATATACAAATTATTAAAAAATTAGTAGGACTCTAGCAACATCAGTGTCTGATTAGGTTTGATTTCCAGGGAATGCATGAACTAAATCAATGAATACCTTCAATGCAAAGTCAATACAAATCTCTTTGGATAAAAGCATCTGCCAAATGCATGAAAATAATGTAATGTCCACTGGAATATGAATAAGGTATAATGTACAGTCAGCTGGCCGTTCTCACAAAACAAACCCCTTCAGGTTGATGTAAGCCCCTGATGCAAAGCAGAGAGGTCTCAAATCGCCCTGAAGGGTTTATTTTGCGATAATGACCAGCTGACTGCACACTATCCGACACAATGCATGTCTTCTACAAAATAAATGACCTGGAATATTAATCTGAATAAGAACTGTTGGAAATCAGTTACCTGGGAGGTCAGTTTTACAGCTTGACACTCTTTATGCAATGCATTTGAATGCTGCAGAGTGCTGTGATTAACCAATGAGAATCAAGCATTCTGTAGAGCCGTGTAAATAAAAGCTTGGTTCAAGGTTGAGCATCTTCTCTCAGCAGATGCCTGATGTTCAGCAGGTAGCATAAGGCTGATGGGGGAAGGGCTGGGAGCTATAGGCAGGTTTGAGAGAACATAAAGGGCTAAATCACTCAGCCCACATGCATTGAGCTTTGCTTATTAACACAGTGTCATGCATCAAGTTGATGCATGATGAATGAAACCTTGTGCTTCAGATCTTCCCCTGCCTGTATTTCACATCTCACCCAAGCGTGTGCTACAGGCTGCTGATGAATGTGTGTAAAAGCCTCAGCGTGCTGTGGATGATAGTGGAATCTGTGCGTTGATGTTCAGCTGTTGAGGAGTAACATGCATCGCTGGATGCTCGTGGTTTATCGTATGGTCAGCCACAACACAATGAGAGCAAAGAGATAAAGCTTATTGAGTGCATTTACATTTATATTCATTTGTTTAGAAGACGCTTTTATCCTAATCTTGTTTTAAATCAGAATTTTGATAATAGTGTAAATACTTGACATATCAGTCGGACAGCTGTTTTACATAATCGTCAACCGATACGGGTATTTATTTCCAAATACGAACATCTATTATGGCAAATAAAATGCTCATATATAATATAGGGTGAATACAGTTTAATTACATCAGTTGGAATGTAAACATATACACTGAAACTATAACATTTTTTATAATCAATAAAAAGCTGTCATATAGTGGCTATTGGAAAGTATATATATATATATATATATATGTGCATATATAAAATGTTATAAAATGTTATATACCTGCTTCTTAATTTTCAATTACAGTTTTTAAAATTTAAAATTTTATATTTAAAATGTTATATTCATTATATATATATTAATAAAATGGTATGATCATCAAATTTGGTCTGTTTGTGTGTGTATGTGTGTGTATATATATATATATATATATATATATATTTATTTATTTAAATATATATAATACTGAAATGAACATCAAAATAACTCAAATATATATATATATATAATAAAAAAGTGTCTGCTAAATGACTAAATGTATGTATGTGTATAAATATACATACATATACATAAAATTAGCAGCAAAATATAATATTTTATAAGCATAAATATAAAAAATTAAATATGAAAATGATATTGTTTTATAAAAACATAGCAATCTATCTATATAAAAATATTATATTTATATGTTTATATAAATAATAATCAGTGATGATAATATGATGATATGATGATAATCATAGATGATCCAGCCAATGTGCTGCGAGCAGCTGAAGCAGAGATGCTGTGAGATGAAGCACGTTCAGCGTGTGACAGATGAAACAGAAACGCAGCGTACTGTACCTCTCCTGGTCTGCCTGATCTTGGGACTCAGCATGGCTGCCATCGATGGGCTGCTCTTCCTCTGCTCTGCATATTCCTCCTCCTCAGATCTTCTCTCGCAACATTCTCCTCCTGCTCCTCTCCTCTGTGTCTCCCTCTTCCTCTCCTCTCTCCTCTCTTCTCTCTAGCTCGCTGACCTCATGATGCAGGCACCATTTGGGGGAGGGATTCCTCACACACACACACACACACTCACTCTGACGTGTGCACACGCTCACTCTCTCACTCTTCTTATTCACACACACACACACACACATGCTGGTCCACACCCACCGGGCGTTGCATTATTCATCATTGCTCCTCTACTTTGACCAGTCAGTGTGTGTATGATTACAGCAGGCTGCCCTGAAGAGCAAAGCCGGACGCTCTTAATTGGTCTCAGGCATGTGTACTCGTGCTCCTCTGTCTCTGGGGACTTCTCACTCTGCCTTCCTCTTGTGTACAAATATCTCCATCAGAGATGTGCACTATTGGACCAGTTCAGTGCTTAACCTACAAGTAACTAGCCAACTGGTAAAGTAGTATACATGAATAGGCACCAGTGAGTAGCACTTAGATTTTAGGTGTTTTTATTGTTTTATACATATACAGTACATGCATGCATACACACACACACACACACACACATATATATATATACACACACGCTGGTAAATTTCACAAAAGTTTAATGGAACCCAGAATATTTTGTTGTATGAATATCTTAACATGTGTTATGTCAAAACAAAGAACAGAGCCTCTGCTTTTAAACAACAACAACAACAAAAAAAAAAAAACGGTTTTATTCTAGCTTCATACAATCTTTTTTTATCAACACTTTAATGTGGGTAAGTTTCATGAAAAAAAAGCAACATTTTGAACAAAAAGCTGAGAAAATCGCATGTTTGTAAAGAACTACGTCTGGATCAGGTTCTGAATGATGATCCAAACACAGATGGAATAGATCACTTCCATTAACATGGATAAATATGACACTAAAACGCCAGTAGGAGGCAGCAAATCTGTCTTCATGAATGATTCATTGGCAAGGCAAGGCAAGTTTATTTATATAGCACATTTCACACACAATGGTAATTCAAAGTGCTTTACAAAAAAGGAATTAAAATAATCACAACAATAAAATCAAGGAATTTAATTAAAAAAATGATGTAAAAAATGATTTAAAATTAAAACAGTTAAGAATAAAAAAATGAGTATACATAAAATACAGTGCAATCAGTTCCGACATAGCACAGTGCTCATCCAGTAAATACATTAAATCATTGAATCATTCATTCAAGTGATTCTTTCAAAACAGCTGATTCATTTAGAAACGACGCAAGCAACTTTATGAATGGATCACAGAATCATTGACTCAAATGATTTGTTCAAAAACCGATTTCATTCAGGAACAAAACACCTCCAGCTTTGTAGGAAACAGAAAAAACACACACTCAATATTCACTTCTTGTTTAACTGTTGTATAAAATCAATATCACATTTGCAATCACGTACACGCAATAATATTTATTTCATTTTTGGGTAAACTATCCCATTTATTTATTTGTTTGTGTGTTTGTTTTTCTTTTATTATTATTATTTTTTATTATTAATAAGAACAGATACATTTTTGACACTGTTCGAAACAGGAAATGTAGTCTAATGTTTGTGAATTATACACAATATAAATTCTCATATAGTATGTCTCATAATCATGTTTATTTATTTATTTTTATATCATTGAAATGATTTCACGTAATCCATTACTGGTTTTTACTAGATTACTGGTGTTATTTTACTGGATGCTGGAGTGCTCAACTACAAAATTACTCAAATTGCCCGTCTCAAATCTCCATTTGGCGTTCTCTCCACCCTTTTTCTCCTCCTGCCCTTGTCTTCCTTTTCTTCCCCTGTCTTTTTCCTAAGCCACCCCCAGTTTGGCAGATAATAGCAGCGGCTCCACCAATGCCATTCAATCCTCTCAGCCCTGTAGACCACAGCTGCTCCTCAGAAAGCACGGGGGCGGGAGGAGGCCTGATGGAGAGCTAAATGAGACAGCAATAAAACCTCATTCAACCGCCGCTGCTGCTTCAGGCGGAGAGTAACCAACACTGACCTGCCAGTTCCCAAATATACTCTACCCTCTCAAATAAAGCGCTTTGTTCTCTCCCAACGCGTGTTTGTCCAGTCGTGCCCTTTGAGGATCCATTATGACGTTTATGTTAAAGATTAGATGGTGCGTTGATTCTATATGTGAAACCAGTAGCATGGGTATAATTGTAGCAACTGCCAAAAATACATTGTATTGGTCAAAATTATAGCAAAAAAAAAAAAATCATTAGGATATTAAGTAAAAATCATGTTCAATTTTGTACATTTCCTGCCGTAAATATATCAAATCTTAATTTTTGATTAGTAATATGCATTGCTAAGAACTTCATTTGGACAACTTTAAAGGTGATTTTCTCAGTATTTTGATTTTTTTGCACCCTCAGATTTTCAAATAGTTGTATCTCGGCCAAATATTGTTCTATCCTCACAATCCATACATCAATGGAAAGATTATTTATGCAGATGATGTATAAATCTCAATTTCGAAAAAAATTACCCTTATGACTGGTTTTGTGGTCCAGGGTCACATATATTCAGAAAATCTTTCTGAAATTGCAGTCTAGCTAATCTGAGGTCTGCCCGGAAAAATGCCCATCTGCGTTTTCACAAAATGATTTATTTCCCATAAACATCCTCTTTGGCAGATGCTTTTATGCATCTCTTTTGGAAATGCACACGTCCTAAAGCACTTAGATGGGTTGCACTTGACCGTCTGGTCATTTTATACCCACATGAGCTGTTTTGTTGATGATTTAGCTGTTTGTTTGAAATGCTTCTTTGTCCATTGCGAGTGGTCAGGATGTTTAGTCTCCCGAGGATGTCGGATAATCATCATTGCTGGATTCTTTGATCTTGAGATGTATTTTTGAAGCTGACAATTTCTGGTACTTTCAAAATATGGCTTTTGTTTTTATTAAAGAACCTATTCTGCTCAGGCTTAAAATACACTTGAAGCTGTACTGAAAAGATTGGCTGATGCATGTCCTTGGTTGTAGCTTTCAGATAGCAGTGACTCAAACGAGAGATGTCATTCATATTTAAGAAAAATGTCATCTATCACATTATTGTTTCAGTTTCAAACCCTCAGTCGGTCTATTATGACATTTGGGAGCGAGTGTTCAATAGACCTTTGATCGTTCAGACGAATTCTGATTAGTGCTGCTGTTGATGCAATGTCACATTACTTATTGATTTGGCAAAGTATTAATAATTCAGGAGGGCACCTCACATGTGGTGATGGAGCAACAGGAGACGTTTATGGTAGATTTTCAAAGTGATGATGCAGATCTCATATTTGTATATTTTACAGACCAGGTACTTGGATGACCTGAGTCTGAGACTTAGATATTTACAGTACATAAGAAAAAAAATAAAAAAATTGAAACTTTTTATAAAGGTGATGTAATTGTAATGGAATCAGTCGAACACACAGGTAAGTAAAACGTTAGGTGTTTATTTTAAGGTGCACAGTCAACAAACTCTCGTGATGGAATCAAACCAGGTGAGTCGCACACTTCGTGAATAGTTCTGTGATGTGATCCGTGACAGTGACAATCTTTTCCCTCTTGTTCCAGGGTACTGGGGAAATGGCGAGCCAGGATGATGGAAAGCCTCAACTGCCGGAACGGATCTGAAGAGGGAGAGGATACGGAGGGGAGATATGG
>JAFVLL020009121.1:0-85794 GCA_021397915.2 Tor tambroides
TTAGATTTTTTTGCACCCTCAGATTCCAGATTTTCAAATAGTTGTATCTCAGACAAATATTGTCCTGTCCTAACAAACCATACATCAATGGAAAGTTTGTTTATTCAGCTTTCAGATTAAGTATAAATCTCAATTTTGAAAAATTGACACTTAAGACTGGTTTTGTGGTCCAGGGTCACATATTACTTTGTATGGATATTATCTATTGATGCTGTTCTTCAAAACACTGCTGTTGGTCAGTCACCATGACTTCTTAACAGTTTGAGATTGCATCAGATTGGAATGCAATAACAACTCGTCTCTCTGAATTAGGATGTTGCTCAATATTATGTGTAAAACATGACTAAATTCTTGCGAATTATCAACCGCATCCTTCCTAAAAATAAGCTGACACAATGTAGTGCTCGTGAAACAGTGCTAATTGTTTTCATCACACCAAAGAACATGTTTTAAACAAAGTTGCATCTGTAACAAATGCCCACAGCAGGGTGTTCTCCCCTGGGCTTATCTCAGACAGACAGGTAGCCTATGGCTTTTCCATCTGCTCTGATTTTCAGATAGTACCTTTACTAATGTGACACCACTTAGACCACGGCAGAGTTGCACCACAGCCGTTCACAAGTTCTTACTTAAATGGAACATACAGTCCACACTAAAGGCTTAGTAACTACTAGCTACTTTATTCGGTTTCACAATTTGTATTTAAGGCAGAATGTACACTCTAAAAATTCTCGCCATTAGCAAACCATTAATTACAACTTTTTAAACAATAAACTCCTAATATGCTGCATATTAATAGTAAGTTAGTTGTTAAGTTTAGGTATTGGGTAGGATTAAGGGATGTAGAATATGGTCGTGCAGAATATGTGCTTTATAAGTACTAATAAACAGCCAATATGTTACTAATGCATGCCATAAGCAACTAGTTAATAGTGAGAATTGGTCCCTAAAGTGCTACCGAAATTTTAAAGAATACATGAAAGAAATATAAGAACGACAGATATTTGTTCTTGTTTTATGCATAAACTTCAATTTTCAATATTTCAGTTTTTAAAGACATTTTACATTTGCATCCCAAGTAAATGTATCTTGATTTAAGGAAGATTAGATTGTATTGGAAAACAAAAATACAGAGTAAGATATTAATTTTTGCAATGCATGCAACATTTAATACCATTACTTTAAGACTGTAAGTTGTAACTTAGTGCCCCTTTATGTCAAAACTAGCCCAGGATTGTGCTGGTTGCAACCTGGGTTTTCTGAGGCATCCAACACAATCCTTGCCACGGAAAAGTAAACCAAGAGGTCTTTTAAAGTCCTGTCACTAGCCTTTTAATGCCAGTGATACACCTCAGAAATAATCGACCTGATTTATTCTGTCAACCTGTTATCATGTCCACTAATTAACTTACTCCTAATGGCAATGCGCTCCAGGGGGAGAAAGTAAACCATGTGATGCGCTCAGCTTCCTGTGTCCTGGAGCAGGCGTATCAAATGTCACTCCCATATGGTTTAATACTCGTGCGGTGCAAACGCACTCCATCAACACATGCACATCTGCTTGTGCCAAAATGAAAATGGAAACCACATAGATGTGTATTTTTGGCACAACGCTATGAACAGCATTTCATTGCGAATATATCACGACACCTCCAGTTGGTAAGTGATATGTGGCTACAGTGGAGTAAAGCTGGACAGTGAATGGAGATGCTTATTTATACGACTACGAGCACAAACTCACTCATTTCTCTGGAGCTGTAGAATCAGATCTTCTCCTCCCGCAGTAATTTTGACCTCTGCCTCAGATGGATGCTGGGAAGGTAAATCAATCAGTTTAGAATAGAATTACCCAATAAATTCCATTATGCAAAAACTGTGGTAGATACATGATGATGTTAAAAAAAAATACAATGAAGTCGTTTTACAGGTATTATATATACAGTGGGGTCCAAAAACATGAGAGCATACTGAGAGAAGAAGAATATACTGTATATTCTGTATACTAATATATATACTGAGAAAAACAAAATTAAGCAAATATAAACCAAATATATGCTAAAAACAAAGAAATATTCTAAGGTTCTTAGAATATTCATAATTCTAAGTCACTTATCACAAAAGCTACTTTGTTAAACTGATTAGTTGAACTTTGGTTTACAAAAGGTCAAATGTTTTTGCTTCTATATAAACACAAGATGATTTTTCAGTTATTTTAAATCATTTTGGATAATATACACAAAGCAGTTCATGACAATATACCAAGACTTTTGAAAACATTTTTTAGTTCAACTTTTCACTGAAATTGTTATTCTGAAATATAATGTAGGCCTATTGAATTAGAAAATTCAAATGTTGGATTCACATGAAGCCATCTTACGACAAATGTGGAGTTTGACAATATAAAGCACAATGAACCTCTGATGCACAACTACTAGACAGATTCTCATTCTCAAAACAACACTACTTGCAGTCAGCATTACCTTAGAGCCCTCATGAGATCTTTTGTGTCTGGCTGGGCTGATCCACTGTGGGTAAGTGATGAAGTGCTCTGGGTTGTCATGGATGCGAGATGAGTCTCTATGCCAACGTTCATCTAATAGTGCAAAAAAATCAATCACCAATAAATAATCAATCTGACACAATTGCTTGCCAACGAGTTCCAGCGCTCAGCGTCTTTTACTCCACGCAGACTTCCACGAAATACAACAACAAGCATCCGATATTATTTTACAACGACTATATATAATAACACTCACCCGTATGTATGTCCTCGCCATGTGCAGCGCATCTTAAAGAGAGATGTAAACAACAACAACATAACAACAAAAATAATCGGAACTGCACTGCGCCCACGACCATGCAGCGATTCAAATGCACGCCCTGAAGCATCATAAAATGTAAAAAATAAAAAAATGCACGAAATAAAGGAGCCGTGCACGATGAATTATCATCGATTATGAACAGCATTCATGATGAACAGCACCGGTATGTGTGTGTCTGCAGAGATCGACAGAGGCAGTGAGAGGAGCGCATCTTTACAGCTCTCTATCACCCTGATACAAGTACCTCCCCTCCTCACCGCCATTCATAAAAAGATCGATCTGTCTAGCTGTCTATCTATTACATTGTCACGTCTTTACTATACTAACAGATCCCTACAATAAAAAATACATGATTTATGATGAATTGTGATTCAAAGAAAAAAATACCTGAACTAGTAGACTCAGTCTTCAATGGCATGTACAGTTGTTACAGTCACAACATGCTGTTATACATTACTCACTGTTATAATTTAAACACAAAATGAGGTCAGGGATACCCAATATATCCTTACATGAAAAAACATATTCCGTGGCACCAAAATAACTAGCACAGAGTGAAGTGTAATTCATCAAAACTAAAAGAAACAGAGATTTCCATGAGCAGCCTGCATGCTGAGGGAGTTATAATACTGACCTTTGCTAAAATATTAGTGGTAAAAATATCAACTTCATGCTTGGCCTTGAAAGGCATTTACAGTTGTTACAGTGACGGTGTTCATTCGCTGTTATAATTTAAGCACGAATTCCAGGTCAGGGATACCATATTACACACTACACACAACATTGTGTGTAATAATACACCTTGGCTTCAAAACAGCTAGCACAGAGAGTAGTGTAGAGGGGAGATGTTGCTGCTTGCGGTGATTCATTAAAACTAGAAGCACAGATAAGGAGAGAGAGAGATTTCATGATCAGACTACATGCTGCGTGAGCAATAATTCTGTACCTTCATCTAATTGCATCTAACATCAAAGTAAGGAAGGACCAGACCAGCACACGCTACATCAGATCTTTGAAAAAAATCAGAGCTTTGATGTTACATTTTTAAAGCAAAAATCTGGGTTGCAGTGGGGGCCAATGTGTATCATTATATTCTGTTATATAGTTGTTGTTTTTTTTGTGGTAATCAACATTATACCACGAACGCTGTGGATTGAACTCAACTTAAACAGCTCTTTAAACAATGCACAATTTTTATGTGCTTTTATGGAATTATAAGATTCACATTTTTGATTGTAAATCATCCAAAAATTGGCCCCATTTACTTCTATCATAAAGGCCTCACCAAAACTTTATTTTATACATTTTTGCTTTTTATTTTTTTTAAAAAGGGGGCACAAATCTAAATAATTTTTGTTGTAATCAAATACAACAAAATGCCATAAATGCTGTGGACTGAGTTTAACCCGAAATATTTCTTAAAAAGTAATTATTTAATTCTCATTTCATTAAATGTGCCCCATTGTACAGGATATGCAATGACACTGAAATTTGGCTGAAGAAAAACCGACTTTTTAAAGTCATCACCACACAGAGAGGAAACAGTGGGGGGTGAGGTGAAACAGATGCTCATCCCTGCAGGAGAGAATAAGATCCTTGTGTCATTCCTTATCTCCACTAGGAATCTTAGAGGGAAAAATAACATGGCAACATCCCCCTCCATTCTGTTTCTTTTCCTCCAAACTAGACAATAAACTATAAAACACAGAAAGTTTTTTTTTTATTATTTATTAAATACCAAAGGGAAAAATGAACTTGCATTTGGTCTGGTACAGTCTTTTAACCATGTGATCAACACTGGTCGCTTTCCAGAATGTCTGGATGTTGTTCCCAGAACTGATCTCCAATGATATCACAGGAATGACTTGTGACCTTCTTTCTTGTCCGTGTCACATTAATTTCTGTCTCTCCTTCATCTGGCCGCTTGATCTGTTTAGTTGTGGTTTCATTCACCTTAAGTAAAGAATTTGAGAATTAAAAATTTCACTTAATAGATCATTTAAAGAAAAAATGTTTTGCAGCTGCAGCTTACCTTTTCCCATATTAAAGTCGTGCCTTTTTTGTGCATTGGGGATTCATTATTGTAATTGATATTGAACTCAGAAAACAAGATCTCATTCTTATCTGCTGCTTGTGTTCCCTGTATATGGGAAAAAATATGCAACTTTTTAGTTTCTTCATTACACTACAGTTATGTAATGTGAACAGACAAAATAACTGTACTGGAATTAGGTGTGTTTAAACTTATATGGAAAAATAAAATCTAATCATGCACAATTAAACATTTATGTATTATATTGGCAAAGTACTGATTATGTTTCTGGTTAAATCTGTTTATTGGATAATATTCCTAAAAGACAGACAAAACCTAGTCAGCTTTTAAATACTGCCATGTTCATTTTACATTAGTGACAAGCATTCTCAATCCAAATCTATATGATAACTGGTCTAGAAAAGAAAACAAATCAGAACAAACCTAAAAATCCTCAATTAAACAAATAATACTTTAATTGATCATACACTGAGTCTCTCCTCAGCTTGCGTTGTGGTCAGTCCACCTTTCTGCACCAGCGTCCAAAACGTAGTGTTGTACAAATTGTTAATGTGACCTGAATAGAAATAACAAATGTGAAATGTAAAAATTGAGTAATTCCAACAACTCCATTGTTAAATATTTAAATAATCTCTATAGCTAGACGCTCATTTCTAAGATACCTAAAAATAATGGAATTTATTTGACATTTATATTTTAATGCATAATCAAAATACAATATATTTATGTTATTAATGCTCCATTACATATTAATAATCAAAGGTTTGTCATGGAATAAAGTACAATCACAGGAAATTTCAAAAGTAAAAATTATTCTACTTCATACTATCATACTGTTTTATACATGTTACAGTCAAACACATTTTTATCACTAAATCTACTACTAAATACATTCACTTACAATCTGCCTGTCTCCAGCTCAGATAGTCTCTTAGGTTATGATTGCTCGGATACAGAACCACCCTGCCATCAAAGCTGGGTGGGTACAGCAGCGGCTGCTCCCCAAAATACTCCTTCCAGTAGTAAACAAAGCTAGAGGAAAACTGGGACGTCACATGGGTCATCAGTTTACTGTAGAGAGAAAGGAAAACACTTAATGGGTGAGTTTCCTAGACAGCATAACACTGGACAACCATCTTCTAGTTGTGGTGTTTGGCATCAAGATGGTAAGCAGATTCCGACAATGTGTTTATTTACAGCAGTGTGTCAGCATTGTACCTGGCCCTTCTTTTGAACCAAGTGGTTGATCTTTTGAACACAAAGCTGAACTCATCACTCTGTCCATAGGCTATAGTGATGTCCTCCAGCTCTTCCATGACCGAACGGGCACTGCGGCTCATCAAACCCAGAGCTCGGTTATCATTGGGTTTCATGAAGTTATGCTGCTCAGAAAACCTGGAATCATAATGATCACTTTGAAAATCACTTCAGTCATCACTCATTTTCTACCCTCCACGAAACTGTAGAAACGTAAGACTGCAATAGCATGTTGTAACTGTACAGAAGCGCTTACTTGTGGAAGTTGCGTCCATCTAGCCGAACCACAATGTAACAGTTTCTCAAACATGTGTCGTCCAGCTCAAAGTTTCTCACGTATTCAAATTTGCTTTTGGCCATGACAGATGATGTACTGAAATTAAGACTTAAGAGTGCCTTGTGCTCTGTAAGCCCTCGAAAGTTGACCGATAACAGTCTTAGCATAAGGATATCAGGAAAAATACGAGTTATTTAATATGTTTAACTTAAATCATATCGTTAATTCAGAATATTTGTGAGGCGTAACTGCTTAGCTGTCATCCAGAAAGCGCATCGTCATGAATTAAATGTTAATTTTCATGCCTCAGGAAGAACTTCAACGAGTGTTTATCTTAAAACGCGTTGTATTTTTAAATATTTAACATTATACTGTTTACAAAATATAATTCTTAACCGGAAGTATGTTGTGTCAAAATTCACATGTGCGTAAGCGGTCATTGTATTGGTACGACACCCTATACAGTCCCTCAAAATATACAGTTCTGAAAATGTTGTTCCGCCACACAGTTTACGAAAGATCAGCCGCTTTAGAAGATTTAAAAGCGTAATGACTTGCATCTGACACAAATTAAAAATTTCTGTCAGCAATGAACGAGATGTTTTATTGGCAATTTTGAGGAGAGTTAAAAGAGCACGCACAGAAAAGCAAGACAAAGTGAAGCTGGTTAGGCTTAGATTTGTTTGGTCAAGTATGTTTATTTTATTAGCAAAAAAGGGTAAAGGTATAAATGGTCTTCCCACAGCTTGTCATCATGTCACATTTCCATTTTTGTTAGATTTTTTTTTAAACATATTTAGAAAAATAAGCTGTAAATCCCAAAACTTAACTCCTAAAACATTGCACTCAGAGCAGTTCCTACAGAAATAAAGGAAGAAATTGATATTATAGAAAGAAATATGTTAGAGAAAGACAGGACAGTATCATGAAACCAACTGACTTAGTAAAAAATCAAAGCACTATTCACTCAAAGTCACTCAGATGTGATAAAACTGACACATTAGTACTTGCTTTTAGTACTAATATTTTTCATTTTAACATGTGGTAGGTGTTCACACATCTACTGTTTATAGGTATACTGATCACATCCTCTGGATGAGCATAGCAAACAACACTCTTAAACAAACATAGATATGAAAAGTGAAGTGATGATAAGGTCCTCCACCTCAGCAGCGGCCGTCTTTCACAATCAAAATGTCTGCGTTAGTGTGCCTAAAAAACAAACACCCTATCAGTGATTCAAAATCTCAGCATCCATACCATAACACTTGCTAACTAGCAGCAAAATCCCTACAGTAATGCTGTTATCCTATACACAAACAGAAGCAAATGAATGGACTCACATTCTCTGCACACACAGGGTGCATTCATTGACGTATGTGATGCCATCATTACCACACACGGGAGAGTAGTTGAGAGGGCAAGCTTGATTGACACTCAAACCCCCACATGCAGGCTGTCAAATTAAACACACACACACACACACACAATTCACAGTTATGCATCATAAATCATCTTCTAATAGGTGTTTGTTCTGAGTTTTAGTGCATAAATGGACTTACCCTGCGGTAGAGTCTTGATTTATCCTCTGCACCTGAAAAAATGTGTACTGTCGGATTAATCTCATTGCAATAATTCTGTAATTAATTGCAAATGGCACACATCAATGATTAAAATAATAAAATAACAACAGTGCTTTTTTTAAAAAAAAACAAAACAAAACAAAAAACAATGGGAGTGACTTACCCACAGAGAGGATGAGGACCAGGCTCATCAGAACCACTGCTGTTCCAGTCATGATACTTAATTGAAAGAACTCTGGATTTTAAAAGGGTAATCTGTATTTGTAAATTCAGGCAGAGAGCTTTTACGTAGCAACTGATGACTTCCAGCTCGTTTCTGAGTGTTGTATTGTTGATGACCGGCAACATATAGTTTGAAAGTGAGGAGGAGGAGGAGAGGTGCTGATATTTTGACGGCTCTCTGCCCCACCTACCCACCGTCAACAACACTGAGAACAGAGCCTCTCTATTGTCTCTCTCTTTATTAAGGGATAAACATTCCAGTCTGTCCAAAAATTGCTGAGCACAATCCAAAATGCATTGGTCTGTATAATATCCCTCAAAACAGGTCTGGCTGGGAGGTGTGTCCCTGTTTATTGGCCCCAAAGTGAAGTGAATGGAATTCCACTAAACATGGAATGCAGTTAACAATAATTATGTAATGTAATATTTCACTACATAATTTATCAGGGAATATTGGATTGATAAACACTTTGAACTTAAAAATGTATATGTGTAGCAAAAGAGAACATCGTCTTGAAAATTTCTGAAATTGATATAAATTTTAATTCTTATGAAAAAGTGCAGAATGGAACTCGCGATTTTAACAATTATATAGTGTGGAGTGAAAATTAAATATAGCACAAAGCAAAACAAAACAGAGAAATTCTTGCTAATTTAACTGAAAATAAATCAAGTAATTAAAGAGATAAAAAAAAGTTTAGGTATTATTAAAGGTATTATATTCTACTTGATATTTTTAACTACAAAAATCTTGAGATTAATAACAATTATTGAATACTGCCCCCATACAGGCTATCTTTGAATAACTGAAATAATAAATTGAAGAAATAATTAATTGACGTAAGAAATGCATACAGGTTTGGAATGGTGAGTAAATTATGACAGAATTGTTATTTTTGGTGGACTAACCCTTTAATAACTTAAAAAAGTCATCATATTGATAATTTTATGAATTTTTAATATGTATTGGATTATATGTATAAAATTATATATATATATATATATATATATATATAAGAAGACTGTAAATTCAGAATTTCTTTTTTTGTGTTCTGCAAAAAAAAAAGTGTTTGGAACAATGAGAGGGTGAATAAATACACACAAAAATATTTTTTATTTCAAAATTAATTTTGAAGAAATAAATGATTTTATTCTTCAAGAATCCATTAAACAGATAAAAACCAACAGTAAAAACTTTTACATTGTTAAAAAAACCCTCTATTTTAAATAAATGCTGTTGTTTTGAATTTTCTATTCATCAAAGGATTGTGGGGAAAATGTATAACCATTTCCACAACATATTACATATTAAGCAGCCCTGTTTTCAACACTGATAAGGTAATTCATCTTTGTCATGAGGTACAGGAGTAAATTACATGGTAAAATATATAAAAATAGAAAAAAAATTGTAATAATATTTCACAATATAACTTTTTAAACTGTATTTTTGATCGAATAAATGCTTCCATGAGGAAGATAAGAGACTTTTTAAAAAAAAAAAAAAAAAAAACATTTCTATTTTAGGGCAGGCTGTTTCCTTAATGTGCAAAGGATTAGTATTTGTTTATGTCAGATACATCTATTTCTGTCTGCAATAGAAACAGGCATGTATTTTAAATATATAAAGAATCAGAAGTTTACAAAAGTTGACAACCTATATGTAATCCTTATAGCTGTACAATAGTTTTAAATATTCTAAATTTATATGTTAAAAGCTGATGATTAATAAATGAATAAAAAAAAAATAATATAAAAAAACTACGACGGCGTTTTAGTGCCACCTTAAAAAATAAAAAAATCTAAAATTACGAGATTAAAGTCGTAATATTTCGAGAATAAAGTCGAAATACTACGAGAATAAAGTCGAAATGTTTCGGTATCGTGTGTTTAAATGTTTCTAGATTAAAGTCGAATGTTACGTAGATTAAAGCCTAAATGTGCCACGTAGATTAAAGTCGAAATGTTACGAGAATAAAGTCGAAATGTTACTTAGATTAAAGTCGAAATATTACGAATAAAGCTCAAATATTACGAATAAAGTCGAATGTTTCAGAATTTAAAATCGTAGAAATTAAAGTTATAATATTTTGAGAGTATAGCCTATATTACATGCAAATGGCCCGCATTGAGAGCACCGGGAGAAGTGTTGTGGCCACCGGAATTGATTTGAATATTGTTGTTTCCTGAAGGCCGCTTTATCTTACTGGGATGCTGGAAGAGTCAATTTTAAGGACTCGAAACAGCTTAATATCAAGAATATGATATTTATTAACAGACTGAACAGGAACAACTGTTTATCTTAACATCAGCTCACACTCAATCGACATTCCTTTAAAGGCTGTAAATTTCCTTATTTAACCCTTTTTTAATACACTACACATATATGTGGGATTATTAGCAGAAATCATACCATGTGTCATACTCGCAGGGACAGTATGCTTGGAAATAATATTTCATGTCTTCCATTGCATTCAAGTATTTAGTGCGCCAGCCACCCAATAACAATATCTTAAGCTGTGCTTTTAATATAACACAAAGTCTCAGCTTCTAAATCAGTTTTATAGCGAAACACACAAATTATGCTCCATAATAATGTGATTTTCAAGCTCTTTAATGTTATGACAGATCGCTGTATTTATGTGGAATCAATTCATTAAATTAATAGAAAATTCCACCTACTCCGTTAAAAACATCTGTGGCGTCCAAACTTTCATTCCTCACATAACCTGTTTAATTAAACAGCAATAAAAGTATTTCGACTTTAATCTTGTAACATTTCGACTTTAATCTCGTAACATTTCGACTTTAATCTCAAAACATTTCGACTTTATTCTCGTAGTATTTCGACTTTATTCTCGTAATTTCGACTTTATTCTCGAAATATTACGACTTTAATCTCGTAATCTTAGATTTTTTTTTTTTTTTTAAGGTGGCACTAAAACGCCGTCGTAAAAAACAGCCCACTGAAAAAAAAAACATTGCGCAAGAGCTGATTGTTTTATTCAGCGAAGTTGAATGGTAGCCTACTTATCGGCTTCCGTACTGACAGTGAACTTCGTTCAGTGCTGCACGTCTCATCTGGCTTGTCAATCACGCTGCAGGTACAGTTCAGAATCAGATCCACGCTGATAAAATGATACAATCACGCGCTATTTTCCGGAACGCGTTACTTCACGCAGAACACTGTCTGTCTGTGAAAAGCCGACCTACGGTGAGTTTACTCATCAGTAGTTTTACCCATTGGGAAAGAGCTCATATTCAACAGTTTAAGTTTTCTTTACAGAACAATTTGATGATACTGAACCTGTGTGACTTTTTAATGGCATTGAATTAAAAGACAAACGCTAGTTTTTTGGAGGTGTGTCAGAGGACGCCCCAACATTGTCAGTCATATGATCATGTAACTTCATTGTTACATTGTTTAAGACCTTGGCAATGTCAGGAGTTACAAAAGCATGAAATCGTTCCAGAAGTGTTTAATAGACACAATGTGTTTCGTTAGTGTTGGAGGCCCATATTTTTCATGCATATATTAATTATATAGTGAGGTCCAAATGTCTGAGACTACTGGTAAATTGCTTATATTTTACATTCTACTGCAAAAATTAATAACAAATTATATTCTAAGCATTATAGTTTCTGTGAAAAGTTTAATTGTCTTAATATGACTCTTTATGACAGCAGCAGGTGTGCTGCATAAACTCCAAACATTTGTAAAACCTGATGGCTGTGTTCAGCAGCATGATTTGAGAAAGATCCAAAGAGCATCTTGTGAAAATTAAGAAAAGCTGACTTTTTGTGCATAGGAGTTCACTTGGCTTTATTTAATTTAGTGATTTGAAATAGTACAGAAACTTCAGTTGCCTTAAAAAATCTTAGGAAACTGAAATAAAAAAAGAAACAGAAGTCTCATGGTTCATATAGATTCAGACAAGTGTAGATCTTGTATCTAAGTCGAAGAGTTCCCATAATGACCACATGGTGACACTAGCAGTTTGTTTTCCATTTCCCGAGCAGCCCAGGGCATGGATCTCCACCGGACCTCAGCAGCAGCATGGAACCTTCTATGAGTTCCGCACCTCCAGCCGCATCGCAACGCTGCCTTCCTCAAACTGACCAATGAGAAGATCCACCTGCGGACAGCCCACTCAGAGCTCACTGGATACTGGAGTGTGGAATATGGGGGTCTCAATCAGGTTTTCCACATCTGGAAGTATGGTGAAAATGACTGAATTCTTGAACGTCTAATCTATGCTTCTAAAACTTTCTAGTCAATAAGTAAAATGCAACAAAACATCTAAATTTCTGACCTAGGGAGCCTGACTCTTTAATTCTAGGGGTTGGCAGGTGTCCCACATTAACTGAGGCGTCCTGTTTCCTATTTAAAACACTTGTGCTGTGCTGACAATTCTTTACCTGGTCAAAAATTACTAGCCTTCTAAAAACTGAATGTAAATCTTTCATTATGCTATATCACCAAATTTTGAATTCAATTTTTTTTGTCAACTTGCTTTCTCATAGGTCTCACTGATCTGAGCTTATGCTTCTCAGTTTTTGAGTGAATAATGCCAACATTACCCACAATGATTTTTTCATTCAGAAATTGAGCTCAGATCAATGAGGCCTACAATTAATCAGTTCCAGGAAGTAACTAATTTAAAGAAAACAAGCTGATTAAAAAGATTCAATCTGGTATTTGGTAATAATGTAGCATGACAAAAAATTTACAAGCATTTTTCTGTAGTCTGGACATTTTTGACTGGGAACACCACGAGTGTTCAAGATGAAAAAATAATAATAAAAAAGAAAAAGTTTTTATAACCTTTGTGAGCAGACTTGGTAAGTTTTAGTCTAATGTGATAACATTAACTAGCATTTTCAGGAAAAATAAAATACTCTCAAGGTCAAAACGACTGTAACACAACGTGAGGGTTAAGAATTTTAAACATTCTTAGCGTTAATACATTAAACAAGTAATCTTACTAAGATGTATTTTAGTTAAAATGTCTAAAAGCACAATGCATCTCACATGCTACTCCATAAGAAACACTTCTTTCTGTCTTTGCTGTAATGGTGTTTAGACAGCTATGCTCAGCGGGCATCAGTGCGGGCAGCCCTTGCTCAAGACCCCAACTGGATTGAGCAGTACATCTCCAAAGCGATGCCCATGCTGAGCTCTCAAGATAATGAGGTGACATACCTCGTACCCTGGAGCAAAATTCAGAAGCCACACAAAGATGGAGGTGAGAACTATGTGCATTAACATTCATTGATTTTCAAAGGGGAAAAACGTGCATGCTCACGTGGTAGTACTATAGTTGATATAAACATAAGCAAAGGAAAAAATACATATTTTAACAACTTATTGATTGATCATAATGACTGTTTTCAAAGAGGTTTCCTGAATAGGAAAAATTTCTGTCATTATAAATATGCATAAAAGTTCATAAATTGTTAACAAAATAAAGTTCTGTCATGACAACTCTTGGAGGGATTGGCATGGTAATGTACATGACAATTTTAATGTATTTGGTCTTGGCGGAATAGATCTACTACGCTGCTGTGGCAGAGCAAATACCGAGACTTGCTACTGCCAATACATCCACAACATGCTGCTGTGAGCATGTAAGAAATACTACTGCTGCACATATAACATACATGAAATAACCCCCTATAGCATACATGAATCATCTCATAGCAGATCTATACAGGTGGAGCTGGGGAAGGTGGA
Source organism: Tor tambroides (assembly GCA_021397915.2). Lineage (NCBI taxonomy): Eukaryota > Metazoa > Chordata > Actinopteri > Cypriniformes > Cyprinidae > Tor > Tor tambroides. The sequence continues at coordinate 13,946 of JAFVLL020009121.1, forward strand.
GGGGAAGCACGCTGCGAAACTCCTACAATAAGCACTAGTCATATATTTGAATGTTGAGCAGAGAGCTCATTGGCTACCGATACAGAAGAGAACCAATCAGCTGTGCCATGTGATAATGATGTTATTAGGTCAGATTGAGTTAGACCTATCAGACTGCGCCATCTAGAGTTTCATGCCAGAACTCTGTATTTATACAGATTTCAAATGCTCTAGGCAAACTGATCTATCGGCTTTTGTTGAAATATGTTGTTTTTGTAGGAGTTTTCGAGCTGACCACCTTCCAGATGAAGCCAGGCGGTCCGGCGGTGTGGGGCAAGGCGTTTCAGGCAGCAGTGGGCACCCACACAGGGTCAGGATACGCCCACGCAGTTGGGGTTTTTCACTCCGAATTTGGACAGCTCAATCAAGGTGAGTGTAGACAAGAAAGTAGATATGTTTTAAAACAATTGCCAAATCATATTTTTCATAGTTATAACCTCTAATTTAAATATACAATAGCGGTCAAGAGTTTGGGTTAAGTAGCTTTGTTTTGTTTTTTTGGAAAGGTATGAATACTTTTTTTCAACAAAGACTCAAAGCATACGGAGCCCTTTAAAGGGACATGGTGGTGGGAAAAATTCAGGGTGAGTGGAAAAAATTTGGGGTGGGAGGAAAAAATATTTTTCAAATGTTTTGCGTTCTCTCGCAAAACCAGTTGAGTTCGGACAAACTCTTCCTGTTTACTTTACAGCTTGCAGTGGTTCCTACAGCTCCGTATGTTCACAGTGGAGCGGTTCATAGAGTTTTAATTTGAACTTGGACTCAAATAAATAAATACAGTCAGTGCTTAGTTCAAGGCATGGTTTTGGGACATTCTAAAACACTTAATGTGGCTTAATGTTTTAAAACTGTGACATTGGAGGACCAAATTCGATAATAAAAGCTGAAAATTGTTAGGCTAATATTAATAACCTTATTAATAATATTGCTATTAATAAAGCAGAATAGCCTAAAATATGAACGCAACGCCCTGCACGTAAGCTTTTTCTCCCCCATAAAATGCTTAAGTTAGACTAATGAATGAAAACGGTGATTTAAAAATACCAAATCTGTTTACAGTTTATATGCACAGCCCAGAACGGAACGCACAGTGTTTTCTCCCCCACAGACAAAACATTATAAAAAAACTCTTAGCACGTTGCTTTTCTGTGCATATAGTGTATATTTTTTTATAAAATATAAAACTTGGGCTTTTTAATCATTGTTTTTTTTATTTATTTTATATTAAGCCACGTTAAGCACGCTTTTCTATGGGGGAGAAAACGCTTATAGTGCAATTCAGCTCATATTTTGGGCTTCCATGTACACAGTACATTTTTAATAATAGGCTATAGCATATTTGGTCTTTTTTATCATCTTTAGGCCACGTTAAGCATTTTATGAACCACTGCAAGCTGTACCGTTCTGGGCTTATCTGCTTTTCTGTGCGTAATATAAACTGTAAACAGATTTTGGATTTTATAAAAATCACCGTATTTGTTCATATAGCCTAAGCGTTTTCTATGGGGGAGAAAAAGCTTAACGTGCAGGGCGTTGCATTCATATTCTGGGCTATTCTGCTTTATTAATAGTAATATTATTAATAAGGTTATTAATATAAGCCTAATAATTTTATTAGTATTTATTATTACCGAATTTGATCCTCCAGTGTCACTGTTTTAAAACATTAAGCCACATTAAGCGTTTTAGAATGTCCCAAAACCATGCCTTGAACTAAGCACTGACTGTATTTCTTTATATATGAGTCCAAGTTCAAAATAAAACTCTATGAACCGCTCCACTGTGAACATACGGAGCAGTATGAACCACTGCAAGTTGTAAAGTAAACAGTCCGAACTCAACTGGTTTTGCGAGGGAATGCAAAGTTTCTCTAGGGAACACAAAAGTTTTGTGAGAAAACGCAAAACATTTGAAAAATATTTTTTTTCACTCACCCCGAATTTTTCCCACCACCATGTCCCTTAAAGGGTTCCGTAATAGTAGACAACAGTACAGACTACAAAAATCTATTTCAAATAAATGCTGCTCTTTTGAACGTTCTGTTCATCAAAGAATCCTGAAATAAATGCTGTATCGGTTCATAGTGAATCTAATTCAGCTTTAACATCACAGAAATAAATGACATTTTAAAGGTGCCATAGAATGGAAAACTGAATTTACCTTGGCATAGCTGAATAATAACAGTTCTGTACATGGACATGACATACAGTGAGCTTCAAACACCATTGTTTCCTCCTTCTTATGTAAATCTCGTGAATAAAAAACACCACTGAAAAATAGGCGGATCAGAAAATAACACCGACTGTTACATATCAGTCGGGGTCACTAATAGTTACGCCCCCAACATTTGCATAAACCCGCCCTTGTTCTAGGCCAGCCGAACCTGCACAGCCGAACCATCAGAAGTTCTGCAGGTATTGTGAAGAAACAAGCGAGGACAACAGCGAAAATGGCAGATCATGGAAATAAATGTTATGTTCCAGGCTGTGCAGGGGATGTGAAGTGCAGGGATGGGTTGGTGTCTGTATTCAGAAAGGCATGGAAAGCAAATAACGCATTCTAATAAAATAACGCGAGCCACTAAAGGGACATGGTTAGCTCGTTGCTAGCTGTAGCCTGTTACATTACAGTACATAAGATTTCACTTACCACATAAACAGAGTAAGGAGAGATGACTGAGGATGATGGCGAATGATTTACAGATCTTGAGCACCACTGACAAGCATCTGATCTTGTAAAATGTGTGGTAAGTACTGCCGCTCCATAGAATAAACAGAGTACATGCGATCGCGAATCTCGAAAGTGAAAGTAAAACGCGATCGTGCATTTGAAAACAGTTTCAATGCCCAGCATATTAATAGCGGCTCCCTGATGCCCGCATTTTATTTACTGTATAATTACCCAAGGATATAACTGCGCGAGAAAGTATTGAAATATATATTTTCTCTGTGTTTCCTTCCTGTGAGCTACTGAAATGAGCCACACTGTGAAACAGCCAATCAGAGCAGAGCTCAATATTATTATTCATGACCCTTCCACATAAGCCAATAACAGACTGTTTCATTCTGGGGAGAAATGCTAGGGTTGTAAATGGACATGTAAAACTGTTTCTAGATCATTTTTGCTCTTACCTAAGCCACATACCTTCTATGTAGATATCAGAGAACAATTTAAAATATTGTATCAATGCATTCTATGGCACCTTTAAAATATAAAACATTTTAATAGTAATGATGTTTCTCAATATTACTGTATTTTTGATCAAATAAATACAGCCTTGGTGACCTTTTTTTTTAAATATATATCTTCTGTTATTTCAGTGCATGTTTTATGGTGGTATGAGAGCGCAGACCAGCGGGCAGCGATACGGCACACATCTCATGAAGATGCCAGAGTGGTAGCGGCAGGTCAATCTTATATATATTAACTCATTACACAGGACATTATCATACAATTATTATCAGAGCATTCTGGGAATTTTTGTCTTGGAAAAATAATCTATTTATGTTTTACTGTTTGTATTTTTTTTTTCACAGTTAGGGAGAGTGCAGTGTACCTGGTGTCACAGAAGAACAAACTCATGTTCCCCTGTGCTTTCTCACCAATCAAATAACATGGCTTCATGGTTTGATTCCAAACTAGAGGGAAATTTCATTGATGCAGTGCATGAACTGATAAACAGATTTAATTCTAGCAAGTTCCTTGAGAAGTTTTTACTGATGGTCAAATTATGATTGTGAATCAAAATAATGCTTTACATCACAGTAAGACTTCCATCCTCAAACTACTGCAGATACTCACCGTCAGTGTTTCGCAAATGTCATTCTTTTTCTAAATAAATGCTTACGTCAAAATCAAAAATGTCAAAATTTGCATTTTTGCATGGATTAGATGTAGTGATGTAGTGTAGCTTCTTTTGGTTGCACTTTAAGCAGATTGACACTGAAAATAATACATATGTTGAATTTCCAAATATGAAGTCACAGATTAAACAGTGTTAGGGTTGTAGAATTGTCATTTTATTGTGTAAATACAGTAAGTGTACAAAGCGAGTAACAGACAATCCACAGCCATAAATCTGAAATGTAAACAGGTATTAATGAGGAACATCACTATGGTACTAAAACTTTTTTTTTTTTTCTTTTTAGGTTTTTTTTGTTCTATTGTTTTGGTCAAACCCAAACCAAAACTAAACAGTAAATGGAAAACAGCAAAAACATTGTCTGTGGAGAATCCAGTGCAAAAAGATTAACACATTTTGACATTAAATTAAATTTCAATCAACACAGCAAGTAAAGTGCTTGGATGAAAGGCGGACAACGCTGTCGCCAATCCCAATGAGATCCAAAATACTGATTTAACAATCCAAACTCAATGTATGGACAGATCACCTTTACTGTACTGAACGGCTATGTAATACAGCTGGAATCAGTGTTGTGTTTGTGGATTTCTGTATTTAATGGTCCAGAGATCCAATGAAGGGCACACCAGATGCCCTTATACGAAAGAAGGCACATAAACGGTATGTTTTAAATGATTTCCTTCTAAGTTGTTCATGCGACTCCTGGAGCATCCACTAGGATTGCCGTGTCAGTCGAGGTATTTGTTACATATTGTAACCTTAAAGCTTACTTGTATAAACTTTATTTTATTTAAAAAAAAACTACAAAATTAATTACTTTTTTGTTTTGCCCATTCATAAAGGCATGTATAAAGATAACATGAGGCACTCTTGGATAGAACAGCCTATAAAATAATGCCCCTTCTGACTTTAAAACATCTGAAACAACTGCTTGTTTATAAATAAAGACATATTAAGAACAAAATCATTTTAACATAGTACAATTTTCAGTTTTGCAGTTCAGCCCTTGGCCACGCAAACGATTCTGATTCTTCAGCACGTGATTCCCAGTCTTCTAGTCTTAAGAAAGTAAAATACAAAGACACTGACCCTGAATTATTGATCATTGGCATTTTTCCATCGGGCCGATTGTCTTGCACGATGAAAATCGATCTCTATCGACGACTGCGCAAAATAGAGTCTGTGCAGTCAGACTGCACCAGAAATTATGGCTTCAAGTTTTTAACACCGTGACTAACATGGTTCGGATTCAGCCATGCTAGAAACACGAGAGAAGTCTTTTAAATTTCTTTTGCATTGACTTGCATTGAGTGTCTCGGCTGCAGTATCTGCCTCTCTGCTGACCGGTGAAGACGTTTATCTTCAGACACAGGTCAGAACGGCAGACCGCAGCTCAAAGGCCACAGAAACATTGTGAAATATGTGGAATCCACTGGCTCCAGTTAGCATGTAGTGTAAAGGGAGACTCCAGCTCACACAAAGCTTTCTATTGGCTTCTCCATGTTCTCTTTAACAGACAGAGGGCTCAGGAGGGCCATGTTGACCGCTGTCTCTTTGCGACGAATGGAGCTGTCTGAGTGGTCGTCACTTTGGTCCTTGGCAAAGTTAACAAATACCTGATGATTGGGAAGAAGACTATTTAGTAATCACAGCAAGACAACAACAACAAAAAAACCATAATAAATGTATAATTATATACTAAATAGTATACTAGTTTATGAGATATAAAGACAGAAATTAATATAAAACATTAAATAAAACTTGACACCCTGTGTAGTTTAAATAATACCTATGTAAGTTATTGTAAAGAAAAAGTTTATTTTCCTTATTTTTAATCAATGTAAAAATCTCTTTTTTTTTCTGCTGAAAAAGTAATTTTATCCAAGTATTATTTACTGCCAAACATTCACTTTTCGCATTATCGGAGTTAAGTGTTGTGAATCAGTGTTATTTTAGTATCGTTGAGATATTATTATTATTATTAATATTCAGTTTTTATTAATATTCTGAATCAGTTTTTTAATATATAGACTATATTAAAATATATATATATATATATATATATGTTTTTATTTTAGTTATTGTAGTACATCAAGTTAAACTTGAATTAAATTAACATGAAAAATGCTGCCTTGGCAACTAGCTAAAATACATATATATTTTTAAAATTGCATTTTTATTTCAGTTAGCAGTCAGTTTTTGTTGTCTTTAATGAATATTATTCATGTGCCATGTCACAAAAGGATAGTCCACCCAGAAATAAACAATCTGTCATCATTTTCTCGTCTCTCATGCCATTCCAAACCTGAAGGACATTCTTTCTACTGTGAAACACAAAATGAGATATTTTGAAGAATGATGGTAACTAAACAGTATGGACAAAAATGCTATGGAAATCAATGGGACCCAAAACTGTTTGGTTACTAACATTCTTCACAATATATGATGAGGACTTTTGCTTTAACAGTTGACTGTTTTTTAACTTCCTCTTGTCCCCAGTAGGGGTCACTGTGCTACATACATAACAAACCCTAATCAGAAATGTGCCAGTGATATTTAGGGTTGGAAATGCTCCCTTCACCTGGTCCAGAGTAGTCTGGGACACAGAGTAGTCCTCTATCCTGAGAAACTCTTTGTTCTTAGCGAGGATGCTGAAGATGTGAGCGAGGGAGGTGAGGGAGGAGGGAAGCTGGTATTGCAGCATGTTTCTGTGTTTTTCTTTTAGGGTGCTTCCTGGCAGCTCGCTCTCAATGAACTTCATCACGGGCTGCAGGTCAGGATCTGGCCCCGCAACCCTCAGAATGATGGTGTACCCATCGCCAAATCTGCAGGAAGAGGAGCAAGTGATGTCACATACATATATATGCATCAAAACTCTCCTACACATGTCTAAAAAGTAATGTATGCTAAATGCTTAATGTTCTTGATTTGAGTCATTGTTTTTGCCATTCAATGACGCTGCTATTGTGCAGAATTAACACACTGTACCTTTAATAGCTTAAATAAACCATGAACCAAACCATCCAGCTACGAAGTAATTCACAAAATCACAAACTTTGATTTGGGGCCAAAAAATATATGAAAATTGGACAAAAAGGCTGTGTACTTAATGACTTCAATGAGGGAAAGAACTACTATGACAAAATCGATTAAAATGACAGATAAATATAAAACTTGATTTGTTGCTGGTGTTTCTAGTGTATATAGAAATAACATTTTATGTATATTGCAAAATATGTACACTAAATATTTAAGTAGTTTTTGTTTTGGGGTAGTTTGTTTTGGTTCTCTGATTGGTAGAGATTTCTCTGCAGAATCATGGGTAATGTAGTTTTTCACAAAAATTCCATTTTTACACACACCTAATTAAAAATAAGGAATAATTTGAACTGACAAATTCAACAAAGCTTAGATGATCAACTAACAACCTCACAGCACACAGTAGTTCTGTCTATAATCTTTAAAAACCAATTCCCCAATGGAGAACATTAATGGGATTCTTGCTTCGAGAACCCGATTGCTGCACTCTATATTTTTCATCATGATCTTACCTGTTCTTCAGGTGCTGGACACTACCCAGACAGCGGAACCTGCCGTTCACCATGATGGCCATCCTAGTGCACAGCGCTTCACATTCCTCCATACTAAGAGTGAACAGAATATGGGTTAGTATGGAAGAAAACAGGTGAAATACTGCCCCCTAGTGACAGATGGAAGTCTAAGCTTAGCAAAAATCGAAGATAAACTAAAAAGACATGAAGGTTTTAGAGGAAAACAATATCATTAATGCCGCCAGTGCTGCTGTCTAGCAGTAGCTCACTTAAGGGGAAGTGGTGTGTGGCCAAGTATAGTGACCCATACTCAGAATTTGTCCTCTGCATTTAACCCATCCAAGTGCATGCACACAGTAGTGAACACACACCCGGAGCAGTGGGCAGCCACTGCTGCGGCACCCGGGGAGCAGTTGGGGTTTCGGTGCCTTGCTCAAGGGTCTCACCTCAGTCGTGGTATTGAGGGTGGAGAGAGTGCTGGTTATTCACTTTCCCCACCTACAATCCCTGCCGGACCTGAGACTCGAACCCACGACCTTCGTGTTACAAGTCTAACAAGTCCTTGTCTATAATTTTTGCTGACTGTTAGTGTTCAGTTTAAGTGGTGAATGTACCTGTGTGAGGTAAGTACGACAGAGCGTCCCTCTTTGATGACGCTGTGGATGCAGTTCCACAGAGCTCGTCGTGCTTTGGGGTCCATTCCAGTGGTGGGCTCGTCCTGTAACCAAAAGCACAGCCAGGCTCAGATTCGATCATTGGTTCAACAGGAAACACTCACTGATGAGCTACACCGTCTCTTCTTCACATGTGTACCGTACACTCAGTTGAACTGAAACAGGCTTGCTTACTCTTAAGCGTTCTTATGTGATCTTTGTGTAATCACCCCATTATGAGGCCTCTCTGAAGGCGAAGGCTAAAGAGTTCAGGGTAATTTAGCTCTGGGGGTGTTATAGTCTTGAACTCCTTATACAACCAGAGCGGGAAACCCAGCTGCGAGAATAACCAAACAGTGGTCATATGATCCAGACTGGTGTTGTTTTTGTTGATTAGTTTGCAGACATTCACCCTAGGAGGCATAAGACTTCGAGCCAGTTGTGTAAGTGTCTTTGTGTGTACATGTGTGTGTGTTTGAGGAAATGCACATACCAGGAAGACCACTGGTGGGGCTCCAATGAGTGATATGGCGGTGGAGAGTTTGCGCATGTTGCCACCGCTGTAGCTTCCTGCTTTCTTGTCCACGTACTTCACAAGGCCCAGTTTACGGATTCCCCACTCCGCCACCTGCCCAAGATACAACACATCAGTAAAACTAACAACACTTTAATAGTTCCTATTAGGGTTAATTTCACAAAACCAGGTCACGTTTAACTTAAAATCAAAAGAAGAAATTATATATTATATTATATTATAAAAAACAGACAAAAATAATATATATACCCTCAAATTATCATTACCATTATTTTTTGTAATTCAGTTTGTTCTTAATTCTGATTTGTCATTACTATAATACATTATTTTTTTCCTTTTCATATTTTTTTGTGTATTTTTTTTTTTAAGTTTAAATACAGGGAAATGTGCTTAATGGTCAAAATGCAAAATATATATTTTTATTTGTAATTCACTGTATTGTCAGTGGAAATTATTACTTAAATACAGTATTTTTATATTTTGTACAATTTTTTTTTTTTTTTTTTGATATTGAATATTATGGTGGTGCAAGCACTTATTTGGCATGTCAAATGTGGAAAATAAGTCTCATTTATTTATTTTTTTAAATGTACAATTTCAGGGGTTATTTTTTATTTGGGGTTAAATATGACATGGACCTGTATGAGTCACCCTAAATGTCACATGCCGTGAAAATATATAAAAAATATAATAAAAATTGTTTTAAAATAATAAAAATTATCAAATCACTGTTTAAATACTCGTGTTTGTTTATATACTCTGCTCACCTCACAAACTTCCTTCTCAGGTACACCGCGCAGGATGGCATAGAATTCCAGGTGTTCCCGTCCTGTCAGCAGATCATTGATGGCATCAAACTGAGGGCAGTAGCCCATGTTCTGATGTACTTCATCTATTTCTCTGAGTATACTAGAAATAAGAAAGAGCAGCGTCATCAAAAAATGCATTCACACTCACAGAATTTTAAGATTAACCTATGACCTGTGTTAATAATAGACTAAGCTGTTATAAGGAAGTATCATCTGTTCTAATGTAATAACTATTTTACTGTCTGTACCTTTTCCCAGCCAAGAATGCTTCTCCTTTGGTGACCACTGAGTCTCCGGTCAGCATTTTAAAAGTACTTGTCTTTCCGGCTCCGTTGACACCAAGCAGACCAAAACACTGAAAGAAGAAGGAAACACGTCAGTTTGTGGTCTTACAGTAGACGTGACTCATTCAGATGAGGCTGATCATGAGGCAGCTGTCATGAACTACCTCTCCTGGAGGAATGCCAACACATAGACGATCAACAGCAGGCTTCTGTTTCCGCTTGTACACCTGAAAAAGAAAAGGATGACATTGATGAGGGCACCATTTGTTTGCCTAAATTTGAAATACTAAAGTTGATGTCTGTGATCATCAGCAGAGGATTTCTGCTGACCTTAGTGAGTTGCCTGAGTTCAAGAATGTCTCCCTGTCCAGCTCCACTCATGATTCTCTGCCTCTCTCTGGCCACATCCTCATCTTCCTCTCCGATCGGACTCAACTTGGCACTTAAAGACCTGTGGAAAATGATCAAACCATCACTTTAGATCTTCTAAATCTTCTAATCCATAATTTCATTAGCAATTCATATACAGTAAATGTAATTTGTTTCCGAAAGTCATGTTGCTTACTTGGGTTCAAAGAAGAAACGGTACTGGATAAGGACTGTGATGATGAAGAAAACCACTCCTTCCACAGCCATAGCAAAAAGATTCTTGCCCACCATGTCCCACTCCAATGGAGAACGGAAGCGGTTCTCACCTAATGCAAGGTAAGAGAGCATTCAGCATCTATAATAATGACCCTTTCAGTAGTTACAGGTAATAAAGTAGACACAGATCAAGCTGATGAGGTCAAGCTCTGAACTTCATTGCTCTTATTCTTGTAATCTTCATCAAAAAATTTAAATTTAAAGTGGAGCAAGCTAATCTTACCAAATCTCTCCAGAGCATCAGCCATGGCCTGATTCTTCACCATGTCGATGAGACCTCGACCCAGGCAGAAGTGTGGGAAGATGAGCAAAACGTTCTTCAGGATGTCATTAATGCCACCAATCTCCTGCAGCAGAGGATGAGCGGCATTAGAAATCACAATGTGTGCTTGAGAATTACTGCTAAGAATAGCAAATAGTAAGACTGCATTAGGATGAAACCGAAAAAGTAATTTCTTACGTTATTTCCAAATAACTCCATGACAAAAGTGGACACGCTGCCATTGATCCCAATGAGGATATTGACACTAGTGAGCACCACGTAAGCAGTGCTGGGGATTTTGAAGAGGAATGAAGCCGGGTACATAAGAGGAGTGATGGACCACCTGAAGAGAGACAAGAATAAGTATTTATTATCAGGGACAATGTTATGTGCAAATTGCCAGTGTATTGAGGTCACATGTCAGGCCCCAAGCGTATCTAGGTACCACAGTATCATAGAGACATGAGGGTGGGCTCTTTTCACTAAAGAAGATTCCTAGGTTGTAGGCTCTTTTGACTTTGGAAAGTATAATGTATAATCCCATATGGGTCCCCAAAGGGGTTTTTACATATCTGCAGAACAGAGTATATTATCTATGTGAGGGTGGGCTCTTTCACTACAGAAAATATACAGAGGCCCCATGTGGGACCCCCAGCAATATCTAGGGATCAGACTGTCTAATTTTCTTCAGAAAATATACCTAAACATACGTTATTTATTTATTTATTTATTTATTTTTAAATGTGGTTTATAATCAGTTTTTACTTCTTTTTTTTTTATTCAGTTTCTTTACTTTCTTCAGAAAATACACCTAAATGTACTTTATAATTTTTTTCCTATGTTTATTCTATTTCACATCTTCATCAGAAAATTAACCTAAACGTACTTTGTATTTTTTCTGTTATATTCCATTTCTTTCGAAATGTCTTTAGAAAATATACACAGACATACTTTATAATGTGATTTTTATTTGAATTTTATTTCTATTTTTAGATTTCTATTTAGTATTTTTTTTTCAAAAATGTCCCTAAACATACTTTAGAATCTGTTTCTCCCGTATTTTATTATATTTCTATTATAAATGTAGTTCATAATCTTTTTTTTTTTCTGTTTTCATTTACAAATATATTGTCAGTACCTACATAAATTATTGCCTTATTGAGCCGGAATGATCAATATAAGTGAATGTCTTGATCTGTCTTTCTTACCCATAAAGAAGCAGAAGAAGGGCGAGAACAGGCAGGTTGGTTGCAGAGACATAGGCTTTTTGTTGAAAGCACACAAAGATCAGGATCACCAGAGTAGCAGGAACAACATAATTGCACTGTACCAGAAAACAGAAATGTGCATTAGAGATTTTGGATCAGCAGCCAAGTAGGTGAGTGGTGCATTATGAGATTTGAAAGTGAAATCAAACACTTACCATATCCCAGAGAAAGTTGGCCAGCCAGTAGAGGAATGGCTGCACTCCACTGATAAACTGCATGTGCTTGGCCTTATTCACTCGCTCCTGAATGAGGAAGACAACGAAGCTGGCGGGGACGAAGGACATGGCGAAGATCACACAGATGGAAACCAGAACGTCCACTGAGGTGGTCATTCTGAAATGCCATAAATCAGGGTTCAGAGATTAGAAAAACATGACCAGTGTCCTTAACGTTATTTAAATTGCATTTAATCAATGTTTCAATGCTTACAGGGCCACTTGAGAAAGCTGCTCCTTGGTCAGATTGAGTGGATGGTTAAATGCAGTGATGCCAAACTGACGGGGGTCTTTGCCAGGTGGTAAGTTGGCACGCAAGATACCATTGTTCATTACATTGAGGAAGGCTCCAATACTGTGCCAGCCCTTGTTATTGAACCATATCTGAAAACAAAATGCCAGTAAATATCACTCCAAGTAGACTTAGAATGGGTTTAAAAATAGCAGTCGTCCAGTTGTCACTCACCTTGACATTATTCTTAGTGTCCAGCCCATTGATGAAGGCTGACAGGCTTTTCAAGAAACGGTCAGCCGCTGATCCTGAGTCCTAAAACCGTAGGATAAGAAGAAATACTTCATGCACTATTCCTGAGAGCTATTTGATTAATTTCCTAAGAGTCAACGTTTCAGCTTACCTTCCCCAGTTGGAAGATTTCCCTGACTCTAGAGATGGCATCATCAATCTCTTCAGCAGGAGGAAGTACCTGAGTGCTTCTAGCTCCCAATGAAAATCCTCCATATCTGAATTCATTCACCCATATCTTGTTCTTTAAGCTATGAAAGAAACAATCCATTAATGTGTTGAATGATACTACTGAACTATTTCAGTTCATGTGGATAGACAATCAGGCCATACCTTTTCCCAATGATCTGTGCATAGGTCTTCACTAGATAGTCTGAGATGTTTCGTCCCGTCAGGTTCTGGAGGGTCTCGGTTTCACTCATCTTAATCTGAGGAGGTGGCAGTCCACCTGCACCAGCAGGGCATTCTGGGAGCATCTTCTTTTTGCCATTACAGCTGCACTCACAAGCAGGTGATGGGTTGTCCATGGTCCAGTTTGTTGACGTGAAAATGTCCATCACGCTTTCTGCCACTTCTGGCAAAGACCATTCCTCATCGCCCGTTGTACAGGGAGCATCACTAAAACCATGGGAGAAGACAAGTTTAGTTTTTTATTCAATTAAAAATATTAGCAGTTACAGAAAAAAGGGTTTAATGTACGTTACTTACGGAATTGGTTCTCCTTCCATGCATCGTGTTCCAAAGCCAGGATCATCTAATAAAGCGTTGAGTAATTTTTGTGTGCTTATATCATGTGGAGCATCATCGCTGCAACGAAAAGAGACTGAATTTAATCTAAATGGTTCCATGCAAGTATTTTAAATTAATGTCGTGTAGCACATTGTCCTTGTCATACCTGATGAATGTGAACTGTTCTTCATACATCCAGGGATTGAGAGCCAGGCTGGGATATTTTCCGAATGGTGGCACAATAAGACTGAATACCAGAGCAATGCACACAAACACAGCGGGAAGAACAATCTGCAAAGAGAATCAAAGGGAGTTGATCAAAACTGAACTGTACTGATATGGGCTGTTTCCCAAAAGTAGCATAAGCCTAACTAGATTATAGAAACCACTGTCATCGGTAGTCTCTACGATCTACTTGGATCGTGGAAAGAAACCATTGGCACTAATAGTGTATACAATCTACTTAGGCTTACAATATTTTTGGGAATCATAGAAACCATTGGCACCAACAGTTTCCTTGACTTACTTAGTCTTACGATGTTTTTGGTAAACGCAGCCTAGGTTTTTTTTTTACTGACTATATTTCCCATTCCTACCTGTGCAAAGAAGCCTTTCCTTGAGCGGCGAGCATAAAGCAATCTCTTCCACAATAAAGCCACAAACTGTTGCCTCTTCAAAGTCCAGCCTTTCACTTGATATGATCCTTTCCCATTGGAAACGCTCAAATAGTCTGTCTCTTTCGATTCTGGTGATCAAATATATCAACAGGAATTGGCAACAGCACATTTAAAACCAAACAAATTAAGAAGATATTTGGCTTACTCTGCTGTAAAGATACAGTATAGATGTTTTAGGGCTTTTACCTGGATCACCATCAGAGTCGTTGCAGTCAAAGTTATCATCTTCAGTCAGGGGTTTGAGGCAGCTCTGGTGGTCAGCGCCAAATGCGTGTCGTCTATGTCTGGGCACTGGCAGAGTTCCATCTAAAAAAAAAAAAAATCAAGATGAGATCTTTTATGGATTTTTGTCTTTGTACTGCTTATTCAGTTTACTAGATAGCTAATAGTGAGGTAAAAATTTACCTGAGATGATTTCAGTATCAACTCCACTGTCCTCTGCCACTTTAAGGAAAATCTATTAAGACACCCAATAAAGATCATTAGTAACTTGCATATGTAGTCAAAAATCACAGCTAACATCCCAAAGCTTTTTGTTGACAGATAGCCAAGACAAGCTACACGTACCTCTTCAAGTGTAGTATCTGAGACACCATAGCTCGAAATGCCAAGGTCAGCTAGCCGATCATCCAGGTCATGGAAGAGCTCAACGAAAGCACCATCTTTGGCAGACTCGTACGGCAACACATATGTGATCTCATGACCGAGGTCTACCACCATGCGAGAAGCAGGAACGTGCTTCAGGATTAGACTGGAGATGAGGGCCACATCAACAGGAACAACAGGAGACTCGGGCCATGTAGTTCCTGCAGAACATATTGAAAACTTTAGTGAAGATTCAGTTATAATCTCATGAACTGAAAATTATCCATTTTAAAGTTTAAGGTCAGGTGGTGTCTTACCGATCGCTGTGGCAGCTTCGCTTTCTTGGTCACTACCTAGCCCAGCATCCGAACTGCTCTCAGATGCATTGTCATCCTAAAAAACCAATGAAACAACAGTGTTTAGCTTATTAGATAAACAACAAATCAATGTGTTCGTTGAGTGATAGCAAACCGTTTTGCAAACCAAAGTATACTTACTTTTTTAACAAAGGACACAGTGCTGCTCGAGTTCCTGCAAGAACTGAGAGAAGGCTCAGTGTTTTTCTTCACCAAGGTAAGATAGTATCCAGTTCCCAGTTGAGTCTTAAGAAAGAGCGAAGAGCCCACACAACAAAGCTTTCCATGGGAGATGATAGCAATACGATCACCCAGAATATCCGCTTCATCCATATGATGGGTGGAAAGGAGGATAGTCCGACCTAAAAAAAAAAAACAAAGTCCTCATTGATTCAATAAGATCTGATGGCATTTTTTTTGTTGTTTTTAAACACAAAACAAGTGGGGTAGTTACCTGTACGATACTTCAGAAGAAGGTCCCAGATGCCTCTTCGAGCGTATGGGTCCACGCCAGCAGTGGGCTCGTCCAGAATAACAACCTTTGACCCTCCAACAAAAGCAAGCGCTACTGAGAGTTTCCTCTGCATACCACCTGAGGAGCACAAACATGTAAGTTTGCAACATATCAAACAACCATCAAATCATAATTTCAGAGGTTGTAATGGCACACACCTGACAGCTGGCTGGTCCTGGATTTGCGTTTGTGTGGAAGGCCGGTATCAGTCAGAATCTGCTCCATCTCAGCCTTCACATCCTCCTCAGACAGACCCTTCAGACGGGCGTAGAACCAGATGTGCTCTTCTACAGTCAACCTGAAACATGGCAGGTAGATTAGCATCCGCAGAACTGATCTATTCAACCTTAACATCAGCTAATATGTACCTTGTGTTGTTTTCAAATGAAAGCACTTACATGCTGAAGAGGACGTTGTGTTGTGGACACACTCCGAGGCTCCGTCTGATGGAACTGAGCTCTGAGCGAATATCTTTGCCCATGATATATGCAGTGCCAGAGGTAGGAGGAAAAAGTCCAGTTAGGATTGACCTAAAACAATGAAGGCAAATTGGAGGGTTAGATATTGTAACCAAAAAGAAAAAACTAAATTCGAGCAGCCATTACTCCAATCCATATGATCCTTCAGAAATCATTATAACATGAAACAGTGATACATTTTATGCAAGATTCTTGAATGAATATAAAGTGAAATGTGAACTTACATGGTGGTGGTTTTTCCAGCTCCATTGTGACCTAGAAAAGAAGTTATTTGCCCCTCATAGAAGCCAAGTGTCAATCCATCAACTGCTAGCTTTTTGCCATGACGGTAAACCTTCACAAGATTCTTAATGTAAACTCCCAATTCAAGGTGAGTGGGTTCCTCTTCAATGCAGACGGCTTTTAAAAACAATACAAAACACAATTAATCAATTGTATTTAAGATTATATCTAATGAACAAATTCAAAACTCAGTCTACTGGCACTGAAAACCGGACGTGCCACTGAACCGCCTCTCTAAAATAGCATAGTTTTTAAGTTTTTAAACAGTAATTGGCCATAACATGAAAACAATCATCAGTTCAGAATTTTAATATTGGTGTATCCCTTATTAAAAAAAATACACTTTTCTTACCCCCAGCATTGCCCTTCTTTCCATGAACTGCAGTATTGTTTGTGTTGCTCTCTCCAAACCAGTAGGATTTAGTGAAAGGGAAGTACCATGGCCTGGGAATGCCATACTGTCCTGGGAACACGGCCTCAATGTACCAGGTCATGACCCCATACA
The DNA here is from genome assembly GCA_021397915.2 of Tor tambroides. Taxonomy (NCBI): domain Eukaryota; kingdom Metazoa; phylum Chordata; class Actinopteri; order Cypriniformes; family Cyprinidae; genus Tor; species Tor tambroides. The sequence continues at coordinate 30,719 of JAFVLL020009121.1, forward strand.
GGAAGGCATCAAAGTACATGAGGATGAGGCAGGTGGTGAGGTTGTAGTTGTCTTCTTCCAATGGGCTGGAGAAGAGGTTATTCCATTGGATGCCCACACCCTGCTCTTCAAACAGGGCAAAATACTCGCAGCCAAATCCAAATGCCACTGGAGACAGTAAGCTCTGTGAACACAACCAAATTAGATGTTAAGTGGTATTCTGTTTTTTCCCACCTGAAGTCCACTTACAATGCTAGTCATGGTTTCTTGCACTTAAATAACTAATTTAGTTTTACATTACCATTTTACACTCCCTATAATGCAGTTGCTTATCTACACTGCAAAAAGTGAATTTCTTACGTAGTATTTTTGTCTTGTACAACTATCTAAAGCTTCATTAATCAAGATATATTTACTTGAAGCAAAATGACATAAAATGAGTAGTCTTGCTTAAAATTGCGATTAAAAAAAATAAAGGTAAAAGGTAAATAATTTTATTTTTCTAACTCTACAGGCAGATTTATTTCTCATTTCAAGCATAAACTCAATTTTGATAACTTCTTATCAAAAACAGAAAACAGATTTAATATCTTATATAATTTTGGTTCTCAAGTAAATCATGATTTGGGAATGTTTAGATATTTTTACTGGAAAACAAGATAAAATATTGAGTAAAAAATACAAAAATGAGTAAAAAATAATTTGGTGTTATTTTAGTCGTATTAAATCTTTAAATTACCTTTAAAAAATAGTTTTAGTTTAACTCAAATAGTTCAAATTACTTTCAAAATGCATGTAAATGTACTAACTAAGATTCCCTATTACGTCTGTGCCCTTGTGTTGACACTTAATCTCAGGTTGTTCCAGCAGGACCTGGAGTTGATGCGATAAGTCTACCGTAAGTCAGTTTAATGACAAGTAACCAGGTAACTGCGCAGGATCAATCCGCCTAGGGTTAAGTGCCTTGGTCAGAGTAATCTCAGTAACGCTGGCTCACCTCTAACTGAACTCTTGTATTAGTGGCCCAGATCTTTAATCTATCACAAGCATTTAACTAGTTTAAACAGGAACACCCAAGTGAAGATTCCTTGTAATCTAGTGTCAGGAACCAAAGCCTGCAATGGGTTTAAAGTGCGATTTTACAGTTAAGATATTCTCATCACACCTGTAAGTCATTTTAGATAAGGAGAGCAGTATTCCTTATGCTTCAGCTTCCTTATGTAATATACTGTATGGTAACCTAATGCACTTGGCTAACAACCGATGACACTGCACACATACACGTTTGCACTTTGTAACTGATATTTGTACTTTTTTTTGGTAGGTTGTCATAAACTTACAGCGATGACTTTGGCGCTGAAGCCCACGTAGTCTTGCCAAGCCACGCAGAGAACATAAGGCAGGTAGAGGGTGAAGTAGATAATGCCCCCGCAAGCCGCTGCCAGGTTAGCACGTGCGAACGCCGTACTGATCAGAAAACACTGCATGATGGTTACCACAGCGAATGACCCGAGGAAGAGGAATATTACGCCAGGGTCACTATAGGGCAAGAGGTTACCCATCTGAAAAGGTAAAAGAAGTCAGGTTTATTGTCTCTGTTTTGCTTCTATTAATGACGATTTCTTAAAGAATGAAACATAGTGAATAATAATCTTTATTACAATTAATAATAATAATCAGGGTTACTATAGGGTGTATTTTATATATACAACTACAACTGACAGAAATAAAACGTTTTTGTTTTACATACACATATATGTAAAACAAAAATGACTAAAACTACAAAAACACAATGAAATTACTAAAACTTAAAAATGAAAACAGAAATATTAATAAAATATTCAAAATATTAATAAAAACTAAAATAGTATCTCAAAGGTACTAAAATAACATTAATAGTAATAATAACAATTACTGTTATGTTAGTATTATTTATTTACTTATTTTATATTATTATAATACTTATTCATATTTTGAATAAGCTTTAACTCTTATATTTTCATTTTTTATTGAAATTTTTATTTGTAGTCATTTTTTGCGCTTTTGTCATTATTTGTCATTTTATTTTCATATTTCATTTCTTAATTTAATTAGTTAGTAAATTAATTTAATTTATAATTTATTTCAGTTTTTGCAATTTTAGTACTTAAACTTATTTTATTTGTTAGTTGCCAAGTCAAAATTACAATTTTTTCATGTTTTTTTGTTGCTTTTTTGTTATTCATGTAATAGTTTCACTACTACTGCTTACTACTAATTATAATTATACTACTAAATACTACTTACTATTACTACTACTAATTATTATTATTATTATTATTATTAAGATAAGCGGTACAATAAACACATAAATATTCAGATCAAATAACACTAAGGGATAACGGAAGAGTAATGGCCACAAAGTAACTAGCACTCTTAACATAAAAAAATCCTATGACAGAAAAAAAGTCAAAATTGCAATAGAGTATAAATAATTTGTTATAACTAAATTGAGTACTGAATGTTTTTTGTAAGGGAAAAATGTGCTTCCTAGAAAACAACCTGTCTTAAGATCTGCTGATGTCTTTTTAGTACCTTGAGTAGAAGAACCAGCAGGCCTGCGCTGATGAGAAGAGGGATGAGGCTGCTAATGAACCAACTGAACCACAGGATTCCATTGTCCAATCCCATAATCCTCATGGTCTCCTTGAGCCGGGCCTCCTTCTCGTAGACGACGCCTTTGATGATGATGGCCACTGAGTACATCCAGGCCAGAGTCATGAAAAGCGGCATGGAACGGCTCATAATGCGAAGGAAACTACAGGAAAAGAGTGGAATTTTTAAGAATTGTCCCAACTGTTACAGAACATACTGAAAGATTAGCATAAAGCAGTCTGGACAAGCATGCAATGTTTTTTTTTACTGCAGGGGAAATAATTTGCCGTCTATTTTATTCGATTAGGTTTATTTGCAGTGCAGTAGAATACTTACATATCATCTACATAACATGGATAAGGCATCTGTTGAATGTAAACACCAGTCTTCTCTTTGGTCCCAGTAACTGCTCTGATAATGCTGTGTTCAACTACATCCTGAAGGTAAGTAAATCCTCCCCAAATATACCGCAAATCCTCAAACGGATCAGCCCTGGGACCGGGATCCCAATACCTGCCAACCAAAAACACAATAAGCATGTGATTTCATAGCACACTATCTATCTAGTTTCCATTATTGGGCATTTAAGAAAAGAAAACACCAACATACCCATCTTTAATCTTGTTTGTGCGCTCCACATTGTCGATGTCCATGCGGATCTTGTAATTGACGTGTGGGGGAAGTTCAGTGCTGTTGGACTGAATGTCCAGAAACACAATTCCCGCCCAAAATTTTCTGTTGTCCAGGAGACTCATGGACTCATTCACCATTTTCTCCTCTGTGCTCACAGGTTCAAGTTTATCCAGGTTTACACACTGTGAAAAAAACAACACCATTCAATCACAATGTGGCTTATCTATCAATTATAAACGGTACAGTGTGTGATTTAATCAATAACTTTTATAGCTGACCTAAAATAATCTATTTGACCCATAATAGCTTGGTCTTGTTTTACTGTAAAAGGGAACTTTTGACCCATTGAAAATGACTGCGTGTTGTTTGTCTTCTCCAGTCACGGTATACATATCTTGAGCCTACATTCAAGTTGATTTTCACTTCCTTTTTATCTTTCACATCCCATTTTGTCATATTAACATACATCATATTGCTGAATTAAACATATTAAAAACTCAATAACCCATACAATTCATGGAACAGGACATCCAAACATGTTTTGCACATGCCTTTCTCCCCACAAATGTGAAATCCAGCTGATTGCGACATGCTATGCGACTTATGATTGGTTGTTGACGTGTTTTACGTGAAAGTATGTATGTGGGAGACAGATGGATTATGAGATAGAAAGGAAATGTGTAGGAGGAGAAAAGAAAGGAAAAGGTAGCATGAAAGAGAGCTGTTCTGACCTCCATGAAACGGGATATGCTCATAATGGCTTGATCCGTCTCATTGAAGACATCCCGCCACGTAAATGCCGTTCCATGGGGACGCGTGTCCTCGGAGTGCTTAGACAAGAAGCTTATAACATCCTCCACGCTCCACTGAGTCCCAGCCAACTGGGCACTGAAGACACTAGCAGTGGCATTGTTTCGAAGAAGCGTCTGTGTTTGGAAGACCAAAGAAATGTAAATTAAAATTAGCTTCAACATTGGTAAACTCCAGTCAAATGGAGGCAGTAATGAGAGTTAGGCAGATCATACCCGCATCAGATCCATTTCTTCACTGTTCTCCATGAAGTTCCAAACCTTCGGTCTGGCTTCTTCCCACATTCCGCCTAAATCTCGTAGAATTCCCAGCTCCTGAAATGTCTTGTTGACCTGGGAATGAACAGGGATGGGAATCAACAAATCATTTCAAGTACCATGCACTTATTATTTTTTTTTGTTTGTTTGTTTTTTTTTAGAACAGTTACCTCATGAATGATCTTCTGTGTTGCAGGGCTGTGTGGTGTGTAGAGGATCTTCCCCATCAAGAGAGGTTTCAATGCTCTCCAGATCATTCGAGAGGTGGGACTGGCTTCCATGTTCTTCATAAAGTTATTACAGTAGGGAGCTAGAAGCACAATGCATGAAATATGAATTAAAGGACAATTTAGCATTCATTTAATGTCATTTTGTATTTTATTAATGAAAAATCATGTTAATTTCTGATGTAGATCAGGGCTGTTATTGTTAACTAAAACTATAAAAAAGTGATTGTTTAAATGATATAATGCCACAATAAAATAAAATTTTATAGGGAAATTCTGTATTCATGTATTGATTGATTTTAAAACATCAACCTGCCCTGGGACATAGATTTTATGATATATCAAGATAATTAAATATTATTAGTGCTGTCAAACGATTAATCGCGATTAATCGCATACAGAATAAAAGTTTTTGTTTTAATAATATATGTGTGTGCTCTGTGTATATTTATTATGTATATATAAATACACGCATACAGTATATATTTTGAAAATATTTATATGTGTTTACATGTCTATATTTATATTCATATAATTTATATTATAAATAAATATATGTAATATATAAAAAATAACATTTTTCTGAAATATATACATGCATGTGTGTGTATTTATATATATACATAATAAATATACACAGTAGACATACATTTATTATGTAAACAAAAACTTTTATTTTGGATGCGATTAATCGCGATTAATCGTTTGACAGCACTAAATATTATATATATTAAAAAACTTAAAAATAAATGTTGCCTTGGCAATTAACTGAAATAAAATCTAAGTTAAAGTACTACTATTACAATAACTAAACATGAAATATAAAATAAATTAAAGCTAAAAAGATATATTAACAAAAATAAATATAAAAATTATATAAGGATAAAAAAAACTAAAAATCTAAATAAATGCTAATTCTAAATATGAATAAAAACTATAATAGTATATAAAAAATACTAATCATTATTGTAGCTTTGACGTACTGGTGGTGTTGTCATATGCTGAAACTGGTTCGTCATCACTGTCGTTGTGGCTGCCGAACAGTGCCTGGAAGTTGCTGTCCTCGTACCAGTTGAGGGATTTGATCTTGAGGCCACCGCCTTCCGGGTGTCCACACACGATACGGGACACAGCCTGGTACATCAGACTCGGCGAGCCAGTGGCGTTTTCTGTCAGAAACAGGATCTCGTTTCGCAGGTCACTCCAGCTCCTCATACTGGCCAGCTGAAAGAATGACAGAGGATACAATTATAATCGTCAAGTCAAGAAGGCTGATACACAACAAATTTACTTAAGTAGTTTCCGTTAGTTGGTTAAACAGGCGTGGCGGGTTTTTATATCAAACCGGTGTATCTTTAAACAATTAAAAAAGGAAAATTCTGTCATCATTTATGCACCCTCATGAAGATCCAAACCCATTTGTTTTTCCATGGAACACAAAAGGACACATGCTGAAAATGACTAATCACTTTCAGAGAGTTTCAAGCATCAAAAGTACTATAAAAGTAGCTCAAACAACTTGCACACTATATGCAAATCTTTTAAAGCCATATAATAGCAACTGTATTTGGAACAGAACAGAATTCAAGTCATTATTCAAAGAAAATTTTTCTCCACAGCGGTTTGTGACCAAATCATTCAGACTGTTTTTGTAAACTAAATCAGATAACTCACAAATCCATGGGATCTCTGGAATATAGTGCACAAGTAGTTTGAACTGCTATCATGATACTTTTATGCTGCTTTTGTGTCCTTTTTGAAGCATGAAAGCTCCAGTTTCTATTCATTCTAATTGAAAAGAAGCGAAACAAGCGTCTCCTTTTGTGTTTCACTCAAGAAAGAAAGTCATACCGTTTTTGAGGGTGAGTACAGAAGAATTTTAATTTTGGGAGAACTATCCCTGTAACATTTCATCAGAGAGAAAATTGTCAACTATTAGGAGAGATAATGTTAGCGTTTCATTATTCACTCCAGTGTGGGCTGTGTTTGCCTAATCCTTGACAGCTACTGTCATTGTCTAGCTCATGTTTAGATGTTTTACCCAACAATCCTGAATCCAGAGAGCCAATGCCCCAAGGGCCTGACAAAACCCAACACAACTCGCTTTAGACAAACAAACCCTCCCATGAAAAGCTGGTTCTGCTTTTTCAGCAAACAAAGGGTTTTGTCAAACATTAAATAAAAGTCTATCATAAAGGCATTTCGAGGTTGGCTGACAGGAAAAGAAATGTTATTCTGTGCTGGTCACGACATTTCACGTTTAAAAAACCCCAACTTCCCCAAGAACACTTTAACTTTTATTATACATCTTAAGAAAAGTTCTCCATTCAATCTAATTGCTGTCTAAGAGAAACAAATAAAACATCTTTTTATTGATTTTTCTTTCCTACAGGTGCATTTTCACCTCTTGAGTCAACTTGAATCTTGGGAGCTACAAATACAAACATGTTTTGTTAAGCACTCTACTCTTACTTTTTCTGTAGTATACAGAGTACATAGTGTGTACAGTTAAGCAAAAAAATAGTAGGCAGTATGCAGTAAGCAGTAGGTTAGTATTTCCAACACATCCACTAAGTAGAGAATTGCTTCTCCCGGTCATTCATTTTGAAGCAGGTGTGGTGTACGGCATACAACTGTGCAGGATAAAACCATGTGAGCCTTACGGATCTGACTCAGCAAGCAAACAAGTCACGTGCCGCTAATTTTGTGTAAAAGTGCACAGAGAATGGAGGGCGGAGGGTGCAACAGATGTCCTACTGCAAAAACAAAACACTCTCACAGAGGGGGAGAGAGCAAGAAATCAAGAAGGAATAATGAGCCGTCTAAACTTCACAAAGCTGTACAAAGAACTTGCATGCAGTTTCAGAGTTCCAGAATAAACAGAATAAACTCATTCTATTTCTAATATGCTGATTTGGTGCACAAGAAACGTTTTGCTGCTTAATATTTGTTTGGAAATCATGATACACAACCAAAATGCTGTGGTTAGTAAGCTTATTCAGAAAGAACGCATTAAACTGATCAAAAGTGACATTAAAGACATTTATAATCTTACAAAAGATTTCTATTTCAAATAAATGCTGTTCTTTTGAAATATCTTTTCATCAAAGAATCTTATAATAGTAAGCAGCACAACTGTTTTCAACACTGATAATAATAGGAAATGTTTCTTGAGCAGCAAACGAGCGTATAGAATGATTTCTGAAGAATCATGTGACATTGAAGACTGGACTAATGAAAATGTTTTTTGCACTTCATCCAGTCTCATACCAACACATTGAAAGGTTACTGGAATTCACCATCCGTCTCAAACGTGAAAGTGAGCCAGCAAACTAGACAGTGGGTTGAGTTTAATGCTCCATTCACTTAGACTCGTAGCCAAAGGTTTCCCTCTCAGTTGAGCAGAAAACAGAGGGGCTTTTGTATGGGCAAACAGGTCATGTACACCCATCTCACTGTGTTAAGCAAACGTCTTTCTTGCGGTTTTTGGATACTGACTGCAGAGTAGATTGTGTTACTCTCTCTCTCTGGATGCTTGTTCAGCTGCGCTTGGTTGTATATCTGTCCAGCTGGGAGCTGAACCAACTTTCTCTTCCTCCCGCTGTGCGCTGTGCACTGCTACAGCTGGCAAACGAGACACTACCGAACCCATCGACACACACAGGCCCAGTGCGACACCTTTACTGCTGCGTCACTGGCCCTGCAGTTGTCCTCGCCATTAAATGTCACTTTCACTCTCATGGGATGATTTTAGAGCCTTACTGTGTGCTGGTTGTTTTAAATATGATAGACAACTCTCGCATGCGGTTGTTTGACAGTTCACAGGACTGCTCAGGATTGTTCTACCTTGTCTGTAGTGATAAACTCATAGACTTTAATGATAAGTGAATAATATAAAGTCTACCTCCACAGCCAGTGATCCCAGGCTCTCCAGAAGGTTGTCTGTAGCTTTGGCAACTAGACGGACATCAGTGCCATTAGTCCTTATGTCTGACTGTAAAAAGCAGAGAAAAGATTTCATTAAATACACTTATTGGGAAAAATAAATAAATAAATATATACAATAGCATCAAATCGCATCTGAAACAGGTTTTCATTTACATAATAAATGTGTGTGTACTGTGTATATTTATATATATATATAGATAAAATATAAACGTATATATGCTATAAAATTGTTTTATATTTTTATATATTTTTTAATTTTTAAAAAACAAAATATAAAATATAAAAAAGTTATATATATATATATGTATACAGTACATACATATGTGTGTATATATATATATATATATATATGTGTGTATACAGTACATACATATATGTGTATATATACACACACACACATATATATATATATATATATATATAAGAAGAGAAGAATAAAGAATGTGATGTATTGTCAAGTATGGTGACCCATACTCAAAATTTGTCCTCTGCATTTAACCCATCCATGCACACAGTAGTGAACATACACCCGGAGCAGTGGGCAGCCATTGTTCCAGCACCCGGGGAGCAATTGGGGTTCAGTGCCTTGCTCAAGGGCACCTCAGTCATGGTATCGAAGGTGGTGAGAGTGCTGTTCATTCACGATCCCCACCTTCAATTCCTGCTGGTGCGGGAATTGAACCGGTGACCTTCTGGTTACAAGCCCAACTCTCTAACCATTAGGCCACGACTTTCCCATATATATGAGTAAATAAATAAATCAGTGTTTTTTACAAATGAAACACTTTTAATTTTTGTTTTAATTTAGGTTAAGTTACATTAGATAACCATAATCAAATATTATAATATGCATAAACCTGAATAAAAAGGTTACGTCATTTACAGATGAAGTTGATGTCATTTACAATATTGTGTGTCACTCGGTTTATATGGCTGTTAAATCAAATCTAGTTGCTCATGATAGTTCTTGTATCTAATTTGCATGTCTGTAAATGATCAGAGAACCATAAAAGTTAAGCAAGCCCACATTCATTCCATGCATTCTACATGCCATCAGTCAGTGAAATAAAACTAAGATGACATATTTATTTGGTTTTCCACTGCACTTCACTTCCCAAGAATACCAATGATGAGTCAAAATCATCTTTCGTTGAACAGTGTGATCTATGAGTCAAACTGACATCTTCGTATTTCTTTTAAACGTTCAAAGGAAGAAGCAGAAGAGAGGAACTGAAGCTGTTGTAACTACCAGCTGTGCCTTCAGGCTATATATTAAGGTAGGTGTATAGGGCAACATGCATCAACATGCGTCCTCCCACGCTCTTCATGACCAGCTAACTTGTTCTTTCTTTTTCCCTTCTCTCTTTAAGCTGGTTGTTGAGTTGTTTGTGTCTCAGCACAGTGCATGCCAATGATAAAGTCACCTGGTTTTGTTTTTAACAACACAGCAACAGCAGTGGAGGAGGGGAGGACTCTATTGCACTACTTTAGGTGATAAGATGATGACCTCTGTCACCCTCAGGCACACGGTGGGGGAGTTTATTAACCAACAGTTTAATTTACACCCTTTCCTGACAACAAAGCCACCCCATCTGGACTCATCTAGAGCTCTAGACTGGCCATTTACGTTTGTCTACAGTAAAGCTGCTTGTGTCCTCTGCAACACAAAACAAATTATGTATAATCTGGACACTCTTATGAAATTAACAAAGTTTAGTGATGGTGCTAAATGGCAGAATGTAAAAATTTTAATTGCATATAGAAGTGTCTTTTAGGACCATTAGAATTTTTTGCACTTTCTTGACTATTAAAAGTGTTCAGCCTTTTTTTTTATTTTTACCTTTTTTTAAATTACTCTCAAGTCAATTATGATTCTCATTACTTTAAAAAGTATTTTAATAGATAAATTAAAAATGTTATTGTTTTGACCCTTAAAAATTACCAATTTAAAATATATAGAAATAGAAATGTATTATTGAAATAAATAATAATAAATAATAACAATATTGTAATATTGAAAAATTAATAATAATAATAATAATTCCACCCAAATGAAAAAATATGAAATTGTATAACTATTATTATTTTATGTTTTGTTTTTATTTGGGTGGAATTTAAGATGTGGACATATTTTTATTACACTATGGTAATTTAAATATATGGTAATTTTAAGTATTTCTAAAAATATAATATTAAATATTTTATGGTAATACCAGTTAATTAACTAACTAACTAACTAACTAACTAACCTACCTACCTACTTGTATCAAATCTGTTCATTTTGATTCACTGTACCATGTTTCTTACCCTAATAGGTTTGAGGAAATCCAGGTTGGACTTGAAGTGTCTCTCGGCCTGGTCTAGCCAGCTATTGGGAGCGCTACAGATGAGGTCTTGGGTGAATCTTGCCACACTTTCGTCTGGGATGTTCACAAAATCCTCAAGTGTGGTGGTGCTACACATGTCTCTCAGATGGACGCCAAAACCTTTGATCAGCACCTGAAACATGAGGAGCATCAGTGATAAGCGGTAGGATTGAGAGCAGACAAAAGGTGTTCATGTGATCTGTGAGGGATTTTGGAGATAGAAGGGGACAGAACTGTTCATATGACCCATGAGTTTGTTATCAGGACAGGGGCATTATAAGGCCTTGAATACACATTGAGAGGGTACATTAGGGTAAAACTAGGCTGCCTATAGTCATTTATGAGGACTGTAGATTGTGTAATGCCCCAAGGGCATGTCACACAGCTAACAGCTGTTGATTTACAAACAAAAATCAAGATGCATGCTGGTTTCCTCTCTTTAACTGATTCCTAGGGGCAATTTAACAGCATGTGTGGGGCAAAACGGACCTAAAAACAATGACTATGCCTTCCAAACTGTATGCGATGAAATCACAGTAGAGCAAGTGTGAGTTTTGGGTCTTTGGGCATGGAAGAAGTGGGTCAGTGGAGAACTTGAATAGTCGTGGACACGATTCATGCTTCAAAATAATGTTTTCAATGCTCACCTTTTCAAGATTCACATTAGCTTCCAGAATATTCTGCACATAATTATGGGAAAAGGAGGCGTTTTGCTGGAGGAACGTGGAAAGGGTTTCATTTTCACGCAGGAAGTCCTTCAGCTTGAAACCTAAGGACAAACATACCACTTTAGTGTGTGCGTGTTAAGCAATGTTTCACAAAACCACCATATAATGGCTGTAGTTATCGGTTTTCAGCAATTTGACCAGACTTTTAATTTCAGAAGACCCGCCCCCACATTTTAGGATTAATGTTTTTGGAAACGCACCCCATTTTCCATTAGTTTACATTTACACTGCATTCTTACAAAACCTCAAACTTTTATTCAGAGTACATGCACTAACTTGCTGAAATTTAGAGCTGTTCATTCAGGTGTAGAGCCTTTGAGAGTGTTAACTACACGCTCGTGTGCTCTCCTTAAATTTCATTCCTCTTTCAAAGTTCAAGTGCATGTCTGAGCAGGCCGGCAAGTGCGGTTCACCTAGGCGTGGAAAGAAACGTCGACTGATTCATCGTGTGATTCCACAAACTATGCACAGGGAGTCTAGTTGCCTAAATGTTCTGGAATTTAAAACAGGGGTTGAAGTAGTCCACACAAATCCAGAAAAATTGGACAGACTTGTGTGAGACTCCCTTCGGTCCTTAAATCTGTGGCATCACACTATCATTCAAAAGTTTGAATTTTTTTTTTTAAGAAATGATAATGATAATGTAAATTCTTAATCATATGAATCTTACAAATGAAGTACATTTTTACATTATCTGATGAATATGACGAATCACAATCGAAACAAAAATCCTAAAATGCAGAGATGGATCTGCTGAAAGTAAAAAGTCTGGTCAGATTGAATGTTTTTCAGATCCCTTTTTTGATGAAAATATCTAAGTTGCGTCAAGTCTGTAAATTTGGGGACATCTCTCATGTTGCTAGAGCTAGACAGTAGAAACCCCTTCTCCAACTCATACCCCTAAAGTCATACCTGATGTGTATGGAAAACTGTAGAAATTCACACCTAGTTAAAATCTACCTGTGATAATCCTCACCCGGAGCAGCCCAACTGTCTCCATGTCTTCCATCTGTGCTTTTCAGGGAAACAAAGGCTGGAAGTGTGTTCGTTGCTAGGGAGGGGCGAAGCCCCAGGAGGTGGCAGATTCCTGAACTATTCAATCGCTTTCCCACTAATCATTCTTTTGAAAAGAGGGTAAAGGGGGTGAAATAGGGGAGTAAAATCGAGTCTGAAAAGACATGTGCAGGGACCTTCTGTAAAGTCATGGCCAATTACATCTGTTAGGCCGTTTTAGATAGTACAGGTATATACAAGCATAAAATGAGAAGGTCTGAAGAGTCTAAATGAGCTGTGGTGAAATCAAGATACATATACGTAATACAGGGGTTTCCAAAACCCTTAATCCAGTTCTCAGAGAGTTTTAACTGTTGTCTTGAAATTTACTCTGACATTCGAAAGTTTGGGGTTGGTAAGATTTTTTTTTTTTATGTATTTGAAAGTTTCTTATGCTCACAAGACTGTATTTATTTGATTAAAAATAAAGTAAAAACACTAAAATTGTGAAATATTTTTATTATTAAATAATGGCTTTCTGTTTTTATATATATATTTTTAAATGTAATTTATTCCTGTGATGACAATTAATGACAATCAGTGCTGAATTTTCAGCATCATTACTCCAGTCTTCAATGTCACACGGTCCTTCAGAAATCATTCTAATATGCTGATTTCATCAAGAAACATCTTATAATCATCAGTGTTGAAAACAGTTGTTCTGGAAACTGATTCTTCAATAAATAGAAAGTTCAAAAGAACAGCATTTATTTAAAATAGAAATCTTTTGTAACATTATAAATGTATTTACTGTCACTTTGGGCCACTTTAAAGCATCCTTGCTGAATAAAAGTATTAATTTCTTGCAAACAAAATCATATTACTAACCCCAAACTTTTGAACAATAGTGTACCTTTATGTTTTTTTGCAGAAAGTGCACAAACCATCTAAGTGGTAGTGATCAGGACAGCTGTATGAATATAAAAGTCATATAAAAGTCAACTTAATCCTCAATAACCAAAGAGAAAACAGTACAATTTTCATTGGCCATTACAACAATTAGCATCATATTTTGGGGCGTGATGTTTTTCATAAACATTGTAACCCATTATGAGGCTAATGTAAAGCAGCTATTTAAAGCTCTTTGTTAATTCAGCATCACAGCTAATCATAGCAAATAATCTAGGTGTGAATGGGTTCAAGCGATAAATATAACCTAAAACCAAAGAACTCAACTCTTTCATGTTTGTTGCCATTAGTTGTAATCAAAAGAGGAGAAAAAAGACAAAAATGTATGAGATCGCAGCATGCGGATGCCTTGACAAGCCCCACAATGACTGGATGGCGAGTTCAAAGCATTCCTATTGTCATGCACGACAGTGTGAGACACAATAATGAAGTTTTAATTGAACAGGTGGACTGACGTGGCTCTTTTTCCTCAAGATTTTTCTGAAGGTGTATTACGGTTAACTGTGAATTTAGGTCAATTTTGGATCCATTTGATCCTGTTTTTGTCTGTATACAGCCATGAAAACAATTAAGTCATCTCCCCATTTCACTCTGTCACAGATCTAAAAATGTCATCAAACTTCACTTTTTGGTAAATGCATTCTATATATTGTTACTGCAGACGTTCTGTGATGGCGTCTGTGCAACCTTTTCTCCATTAGGCAGAGAAATGCAATTAAAGCTCACTTAGCGTGAGAAGAGAAGTCTGTGAACGGGAAGAGACAATTCACGCTGTATACCCAGCACACGCTAAGTGAATAGGGCAGGTAATGCTAGAGGACTGGATTCTGGGATGTGTGTGCGTATTTACACCCACGCTAGCCCTGAAAGTGACTTGCTATGGCTTGTATGAAAGGTTTGATCCTTCATTTGTCCTCCTCTCCCAGTGGAAAAATTGCACTATCCCAACAAATCCTCAAAGACTGACGGGTATCAACCTTTCACTTATATATTTACAAGGATTAACTGATAATTCGAATGAGTCACTTTATGCTAAGAGAAGTGTTTGCTATGGGAGAGTACAATTGCTGAAAAGTGCAAAAAACATGACATAGTTCAGCCAAAAATGAAAAACATGCCATTAATGCGCTCTTATGTCATTGCAAACTCACATGACTCTCTTTCTCTGGTGGAACATATAAAGGAACAAGCTAAAATATAAGTATTTAAAGAGGACCTATTATGCAAAAATCACTTTTATAAGCTGTTTGAACACAGTTGTGTGGCCTCAGTGTGTGAAAACAACCAGCCTATAACGGTAAAAATCCACCAACTCATTTTTTTATAAAACCAATAAGTCATAAACAGTCTCTCCAAACGAGCTGTTTCAGATTCTCCCTCTCTGCGCGTCACTGAGGGGAAAAAGTCCCGCCCATTTGTGACGCTCTCTGCCCTATTAGCATAAACACAGCCCTGAGTGAGAAGATGCGGTCTGCCATGGAGATATATACAATGTCAGCGCCAAAGAGGCTTTACAAGTGTTGTGTTTTGGGATGCACTAATGAACATAGGAGTCGCCATAATCTCCCCTCATCTGAGTCGAGGACACTGTGGTTAAATTACATTTTCGAAGGAAATATCCTGGAAATAATCAGTAACGTCCCCAATATGTTTAGGAATTAATACCAACGCTTCGTGCACGAACGTCAGCTCCAGACAAAGTAACAAGTCCCATTACAAAGCTATCATTGTCTCTGTGTGTTTTCACTGATGCTGCCTTCAAGTGCTGCAGAATGATCGTGAATAGAAATGTGGTAGTTAAAAGTTGCGTATGAAAGCAATGTGAGTCAAACGCTTTAAGTTGTCGAGCTCATAATCAGAAGTGGGACTTATAAAGTTTGTGATAGCATGAGACCAGCTACGTTGTTATTTTTATCCCGCCGTGCTCCCCGTCTGTGTAATTCATAAACGTGAATTTATTATGCACAGTATAATCAGATGACTGACTTTGAAACGTAAAGATATCAGGCTTGTATTAATAGTGGAATGTTTATTTCCAAAGGCTGGCACTGCTAATGCGGAGCTGGAGCTCCTGAAGCTCCGCCCTCTTCTCCGGGAGCAACAGCTCACTCGCATTTAAAGCAACACACTCAAAACAGTGCATTTTGGCTCATACCCTAAAAATGGCAATTTTAACAAGCTGTAAAAATTTATCTGTGGGGTATATTGAGCTAAAACTTCACATATACGCTCTGGGGACATCAGAGACTTATTTTACATCTTGTAAAAAGGGGCATAATAGGTCCCCTTTAAGTCATTTATTCCAAAAACTAAGCTGCAGGGCTCACATCCCATTTGGTCATTTGCATATTCAAACTTGATGAAAATATATCCTAAGTTATCTTATGATTTTAGAAGACTTGGAATACAGCACACAAGTCATATTATGGATCAGTAATGATGGTTTTTTTGTCCTTTTTAGAGTTTGGTTACTTTATGCTTTCACTTTTTGGAAAAGAGCAACATTTGATGTTCGGAATCACATGAGGATGAACTGTTTTCATTCTAGGCAATTCTACTGTACTCACCAGCTGTGTTGTTTTGCATGACTTTCACTGCACTGATAAGCTCCATGAATCCATCTAAGCTCTTGTCATTTTGACTGTACAGTAAGATCTTCTTGGCATCAGAAAACAAGCGTGAGATTCTGAAAAAGAAATCCGAATTACTACCATATTGCATGCATGGTCTTGTATTACACATAATTGGCCACATTATAGCGTCATTTCGAAATTTTCAGCTGTAGGCAACTACTTACATGGAATCGTTGAAGTTTCCAACAACTCCTGGAGATTCCCCAGGGGTTGGGTGTCGGAAGCAGGGATTGTTGGCGTTGCAGACGATGCCCTGGATCCAGGGCAGGGTGCCTGCTGAGGGCATGGCTTTGTTGGGAAAGTGACCTGTAACAAATAAAAGGAGACAAAATGAACTACCTCATTGAAGAGGGCTGAAAAGAGAGTTTCCACATTAAGGCTTTCTTGTAGAGCAGAAGAAGAGAAAGTGTACGCGATAAAACAAGCGTAATCAAGACATTGGCATAGAGTTTTAATATCATAAAAAGGCCCCCCCCCCAGATAATGCATCTTTGACTTCAAAAGTGCATTTACTTCATAATATGACAAGTGATCATGATAATGGGAGTTCTAGATAGTGCAGATACATTATCAGATTGACATCCAACTGCATGGGCATGATGTTCCGGATGAGATTTCTCCCGGAAAAATCTCATTGCTGTGGCCCATCCCCATATACAGTACAAATAATTGACGTGTACTCTTAGACTGCCTTATCTTCCCACAGACCTAAAAAACATCAGCAAACATCTGACTGTCCATCCCTGGAGGATGCGTATCCTGAGGGGACCTTATCGAGTGATTACCTAAGCGGTATATGTAACCTATGTCCCCCGACAGACTCACTGTTATTTCTATAATGAGTCAAATATGCAGGTCTGCTATCAGTCAACCTTAAGACTGCCAGCTGCTCCACTGCTGAGCACAGCAAAGATAAGATAATACTTAAAGCATGAAGTAATCAATTCAGGGGCTATTTGTTCAATTCCTCATATATTTATTTAATTTTAAATAATTTATAACAGGATGAACCTCAAAATATCTATCAAGAACATGACTGGGTCATAATATCAACAGAAAAAAATAACATTATACAATGAAAATGTTTTTTAATGTAATCAAGCACAAGTTCTCATTACAGTAATGTAAATACATCAAGTTTTCATCAATTTAATGCAAAAACTATACATATATGTATATATGTATATATATGTGTGTGTGTGTGTATATATATATATATATATATATATACTTTTTTTTTTCAATTTTAATAAGTTAAAAAGTACGTATCATGGTAATGTTTGTCGTACTCCTTTTAACTTGTTGAATTTAATTTAAAAAGTCATTAATTAATTACAGTATTTTACAAGAAAAGCACATTCTTGTAAAATACTGTAATGCATTTCTTTTAATTAAATCATCATAAAAATAATTGTTAAAAATATAACACAAATCTTAAATATTTTGTTTAATGTAATAATTTCCTTGTGATGCAAAAAAACAGCAATTTTAAGTTCCCTAAAGCTGTAAACACAAGATTATGTGGAAGAAGAAAACGTTTCTAAAAATGTTTATAATATAATATATATATATATATTTTTTTTTTTTTTTTTTTTCCCCATCTACTTAAACCTTAATGTTGTGTTTACAGCAGCTTTAGGGGACTTAATATTGCTGTTTTTCATCATAAAAATAAATTGGCAAAAATATCACAAAACAAAAAATATTATATTTTTGTGGAATATAATAATTTCCTTTATACATATACCTATATATTAGGTGAAATGTTTCATCTTAATCTTGTATTTACAGCCTTGGGCAACTTAATATTGCTGGTTTTGAAGTCTTAAAATTGATTATTACCTACACGATGGACATTGTTCTTTCTGTCCATTTAATCACTTCAGCAAGAGAGGTTGCAACATATACTCGCATATGACTATACTCGCATATGACAAATCTATTTCTCCATCAGCACCCTCCAGACTTTGGGAGAAGTGAAATTATACACAGGACCTCCTATTTCCTGTATAAACCAAAGCGGTACCACACAAACACATTTGCACGTCAACAAGATCTCATGACAAAGGCTCACCATTCCACAAAGAAGAACAGAAAGTTCACAATCTCACAAAATTATATATGTATTGTAGTATGTCTTTTCAAATGCCACTAGTCAAGGATTGTGTTTTGAATTCCTGGCTAATTTACAGCTTGGCATGAGTAGCATTACTCAGGGCACGGTGACATCTAAACTTTATATATTAGAAAGCCAATCAAGCACAATAAAAACTATAAAACAATAAATAATGATAGAATGATGACCGCATTTATTAGCTGGAATTATTAGCTGGTTTGTTCAAAATCACTGCAGTATCAGATAACTAGCTAATATTAAAATATAAACCATTTTGTGCTTGTTGCTCTAAAATGCAGAAATAGTGGTCACTTTGTCTATAGGGCACTATTTAAATCCCGCCATGCTCCTGATAGCATCACGCTATCTTTATACACATCACGTGTGACTGACAGAACTCCAATTACTCCAGTTATCATTGTGAACTCATAAACACCCTGCAAGTTTGACACATCTGATAATGATACACCATAAAAAAACCATGTAATGAAATGAAACGTGCATTTTCGCCCCATGTGCACCATGTATTTAGGTTATGCAATGCAATTAATATGCACAGGTTGCATTGCAAAAGTTGTTTTGCATGCAACACGTGGAAGCCATTTAGTTTTCCACTGCCATGTCAGGAATTGAATGTTACAAAACAGGATACATGCTGCATTGTGTAGACACATCACAACACTGCTACATCTAAAATGTGTTTTCTCTCTTTTCACAGGTACAAAACTGAGGAGTATACTTACATTCATGTTGCTCATAAGGCGGGTAGTTCAACCTCACAGCAATCAGGATGAAGAAAATAAAGAGAGGCCACACAATCTCCGTCAGCAGTTGGAGCTGAACAATTCAAACACAAGAGGACAAAAACAGTCAGCGTTTTCTGCAAAGTGCAAACACTAGAGACCATCTTTGGCCCCGGTGAAACATGACTAATAGAGTTCTCAGGAAAAAAAGCTCTCAAGTCTCTAATATCTAAGGTAAGGGCTTCTGGTATGTAATGTCATCAAGGGCAGGTTTTTTATTAACAACATTTATTATTAATACATGACAGGGGATCGATCAGACCCTCCTGATATAGTACAACAGCAGAGAGGAACATCTACTGGGAACATGGCATGTCTACATAGATCCAATGGGGAATGAAAGCCATCTGACCACTCGTTCTCCATTTAGCACTTTTGTGGGTAATGCTTATTTATTTTAAACCATAAAAATGTAAATGCATCAGTAGTGTACTGTTTCAAGCCATTAAACAATAGAGAATTAAATCTAGCAATGAATTTTTTGTATTATGGAACTAGACATTTTGGAAGTACCTTGTAAATATACACATTACAGTACCATGTTATACATCAAAATACCATAGTATGGTACAACCAAAGTGCTTTTTTAAAGAGTAATATACCCTATTTTGAGGAGGTGGAGATTAGAATTCTATGTCTGTCTGTATTTGCATCACTTTTACTTCTAGGAGAGCAGCATAAATATTGTTTGCATGTGCAGTGACCTGAGAATCATAGTATAACAGCATTCTGTATTGAAGTGATGTAAAATGTCTTACTTAATATGTGGATTGTTATGGACTGTAAACAGCTCAAGATTCTAGAATTATATTATAAGGAATGAAGAGATGTCTTAACGATAACAAATTGTATCTAATGTGTAATGTTATGCATAAAATTATATTTGCATTTGAATTAATGTTATTCTTGTTTATGATGGCATATTAAAAAACAATTAGAAAACCTGAAATATACATATATACTAAATCTGTTGTCCTTACCGTTTGTCTCCTTCTGTAGGTGAAGTTCTTCCACAACAGCAGACCCAACTGAGTGGAGACAGACATCTTCACTCGGGTCCCTCTTCACTCTCAGCTCTCAACTGCAATGACACAACGAGACGTGCGGAGTGAAAAAGGCATCCAACAGCGACCAACAGAGCAGCTCAAAAGTCCAGGACAAAGTGCAGCCTTCCTATCTGACTCTCTGCTGCTCGCTCACGTCTTCCCTTTTCATCTCTCCTCTCCTGCCCCGTTTTAGGGAAGGCCAACCTTTTCTTTTTTCCCAGAATTCCTGGAAGTGGTGGACCTTGTAGTGTCAGAGAATCATCAAGCAAGGAATTTCACAGGCCATTAGGGTCTCTGGGGTAGGTAGCTTCACTCTTAATGGCCTCGTTTGATCAAAGAGCTTCATTTAAAATGCACAGACTTGCTGGAAGTCAGGGAGAGAATCATAGTGCCCTTGTTCTATGCTAACAACGTTATTCAAATGCGAAAAGGGTCCAGACATTCTTGAGTGATCTTCATCTATGCTTACATTGTTCTCACTGTCTGACCCTTTCAGTGATTTAATCAGGTAACCCAAAACAGAAATGATCAGGTTTGTGATGAGCTTGAACGGAAACAAAACTTATGCCTGTAAGGCCTGACTGATTTTTTAAAAATGGAATAGCTTATTGAATCTTTAGACAAAATATTTAAAGTAAAATCTAAAAAAACAACAATTTATGGCTCATATACTGTAGTATGATGTAATTATGTTTTTACAATGATACTAAAAAGCCTTTTACCTGCTTAAAAGTGTAAACTGTCAATCAGAAAGCAGGTAGAAAGCATTTTTAGCAAAGTTTTGCTCATGCTGATAATTTAGAGGACTTAAAATGACAAAAAAAGTATCAAATATGATCTCAAATATGATCATACTAATTACTTTCACTAGACAAATTCCCGTCATATTTTCATCAAAATTAAATGATTTGACCTGCTATCCACATTCATTTTATAGTGCTATACTCGTACTGTATGTCACCAATTGTAACCATTTACATAGGAGAAACATCTAAGAATAAATCAAAAAGAAACAATTATGAGAGTCTGAAACTATATTCACACCCGCACCCTTCATCACACTGCCCAGGACAATGTTCATGCTGGCCCTTCCAAACCCCAGCACCATGACTTGTGAGAATATTTAGGTTATTCTTTATCATCATGCGCAGATCAGGATAGAACATGACTGTACCTGTGACAAATACAAACTGCTTTCTGTGTGTTTTTATATATACATTCGTCTGGTAATTAACTATTAATTCCAGGCGTTTCCCATTATGTTCAGCTGAAATGCTTGAGGCTGCATATTACTCTGAGAATTCAGACAGCTTTTCCTTCCCAGGTTGCACGTTATGTCTTCCACTATTACAGATGCAGGTGGTAAAAGCTTTCATATAGATAAGTGTAAAAATGTTTTCTTTTTCATTTTTCAGGTTTTAAACATCAATTTCCACTAATTTAGCTTGGCACAGTAAGTTCTGTTATGTCTACTTAATTGTATAAGTTTTCAAAGTTTCTACAATTTTTTTAATCTGTAATTCAACCGAAAGTGGTCAAACGTCTAATTAACTTTTACTCCAGGTTGTGGATTTGTCATCACTTTGATTTTCCTTAATACTTTAAGGCACTTAAACTTAGGTTTTCGTATTTTTACAGTGTAGTTTTTACACATTGATGCCTGTACCTTTGTCTGTCTTGTTCCTTGTTCTGTTGCTTTTCTCTTACAGCACGTTTGGTCTTTTTATCCGCTGTAAAGAACCACACGTTGTCACCTTTTGCTATTTTGGTGCTATTTTGGCTTTTTTTAAAAAAAAAAACGTCAGGTTTTGTTTCTGAAGCTTAACAGCTGTTCTTCAGTTAAATAAAAACTACGTGTAGCACAATTTTATTTGACGTGTTACTTCAATGAAAAAAAAAAAGAATGAACATTCATTCAATGATTTCCTTTGACAACTTTTATCGTCATAAACACTAAAATATTGTTATGGTATTTGTATTGTTTTCAGTAATACGCCACCTGAAACGTTGCGTTTGCCGTTCATTCTCTACATAACATTAAAAACGCATAAACAATGTTAAAGAGAACGAAACATTAATGTATCTTACCAGACAGCTGTCGACCTATGATGGACATTCACTGTAATCCCAACGAATCAGATGTATATTCGTCCCTCTGGACTCTGACGCCGGTGTTGGTCGGTGGTTCTCGTGTGAAGGAGCATCTGAAGGTTTTGAAGCGGTTTTATAGCGCATCCGCTCTGAGCGCCGGGGTTACTGTCGGTCATCCAGTGTGCTGCACATTTTAACTGGGTCTGGATCAACACGTGGAGCCCAAAACAGCTCTTAAACGGCATAACTGCAAACATCTGCGGACAAACGTGTGCCATGAAAACAATACAGGGATAAAACATGCCTCTTCTACTGGTGTTTGGGAAAATATGACATTTTGTTTCCTTTTTAATGGCCATAAATGACAGAATCTTATTTGAAAGATTTATTATTCAGAGTACATAGATGATGAAAAAGTATTTTTATGTAGTCTGGAGTCTTAAAAGCAGGCAATCTAACATATTACAACACTTGGCACAATCCCTTTCCCTTTTCACTCCATTGGGATCTATTTCTTTGGATACGGTTGATGGGAAGAAATACTCAACCATGTTTGATAATATAAAGTCTTTGAATTCAGAAAGGACAGCAATTTGCTAAGAAAATATTAAATATAGCCTATATATATATATATATATATACAGTAGACAACATTTGAAGTGGATCAAAACCTTTCATCAAATATATATATATATATATATATATATATATACACACACACACACACGCACACACCCACACATACATGTATATATATATATATATATATATTTGATGAAAGGTTTATACACAATCTAATGCGTATAATTTAATATACACAAAATGTATATTAAACTAAAAGCCAGTGGAATTTCACAGTGGTTGAAGGATGGTAAATTCAGTTAATATTACCATTTAGTTTAATCACCCGTATTGATGGGAAATGATCCATGAATGCGAACATGAAGTGCTAAGTGACAGACCATTTATGGGAACCGTGTCAAAGGTCATCTTCAGCTTGACAGACTTGATGTCCAGGCATTAGGAATGGTGTATCTGGTGTATCTGCAAGACGGCTTGTGATGGCCAGGTAGGTTGTGTATTGTTTTTTGGTTGCTTTTCTTGGTGAATGTAGGCGCAGACCTCGGACTAGACCAGAATAAGATGTATTAAGCTATGTATTGACACTTATTATTGTGTTCTTAATCCTTTAATCCTTATAAGAGAACTATTTTCCATAAACCATCTGAGTAAACTCGGGTACAATTGATTACAATCGTGTGCCATGGCATATGCCAACATTTACTGTCTCCGTGTGTGTTGTTTGTCAGTGGTGTTGCAATATACATGTAACTGGCATTGTGAAAGATAGTGAAATTCTGGAAAATCCTGGACCTAGTGTCAAACCAAATCTGGTATTCTGCCATTGTGAGAAACACAAACACTGAGTCATCTTAATTTTCAGAAATACCGTAGAGCTCAGTATCCAAATTTACCCATGTTCTACATGATATCTTCATTTATATGGGCAGGAACAGTATTTCATAATACTAGCAGAACAAAACAGACAATTAAATTCACAAACAATTCATACATGACAATCCTAAAATGATTTCTTAGTACACAGTGCGATCAAGAAGACAATAGGAAGGTTTAAAAACAGCCCCAGTCAAATAGCCAATGACCTTAAGTAACCTGTCTGTGATCTCACTTTCTGGAGGAAGGGTCAGCTGATATTGCCAATTCATGTAGTGCTTTTGCTGCAGTGCAGCTGTTGGCATATACAGTCCACCGCTGTCAGTTCCTCTGCAACAGGAATCATGAAATATTTCTGACATTTTTAGTGGAGGAGGGTGATGAAATAATGGAAAACATCTTTCTAAAACCCCCGGGAACACATGCTCTACAATTGCTACCATTCAAAAAATGATTAGAAAGTGTTGCCAATGTCATAATTCACCAGCTGAAGTCGGTTAGGTTTCAGTTCGGAAACACTGACTACAATAACAAGTTCAGATGCTACTGTAAATATAACTTTTCATGTTGTATGCCTTCTTTGGACAACTATGCATTTTAGGCTTGCCTCTGCTACTTTTTTTCTGTTGTTCTGTAATAAAAACAAAAAATATTCATTAAAAAGATTTTTTGAAGTTACAGGTAATTTTTTTTATTTCATATTTTAATTGCAATTAAAAGATTTAATTTTATTTTTTGAGTTTCACTTACTTGTAAGTTTCACTTACTTGCCGTAACACATTGTGGCATGCAGGAAGGTTGTGTCTACAAAGAACGGTCAAAGAAATGCTAATACACATACATATAATGTACGAGGACTGTATAGAGCATGTCAACAGAAAAATAAAACCAAAACCCAGACATTTTAGGCAATTTTGAAATCCTTTTTCAGTCACACTAAAAAAAAAACCAAATGAATATATTATTTTGTTATTTAATTTAATTAATAATCATATAAATTGCTTAAACTGTGAGGCTTAAATCTGAGGATATTATGTGTTTCCTATAAGTTGTTATAGAGTTTGGTTTCTTGGTGAAGTGGGTCATTCCTCAGCTCTGAGGTCAGTGTGTCCTGCGGGGGAAATACCTGCCACCTTCGGTGTGCTCTTGCAAGGTTCATGTCCATAAAATATGAGCAGCTGATGCTTTCTTGAAAAAGCAGCATGGAAAGCTAGAAGCAGAGAGCTTGAATGTTAATACGACCCATAAATATCTCATTACTCTTTGTTAGAAAGAGTAAAGAGTTTGTTAGAGTAAAGGTTCTTATGAAACAATAATAACGCCTAAGCTGACAATGGACTAATAAACCAGGAAAACAGAGCAAACATGCTGACTTCGGAAGTGTGTGACAGACACGTCAATGCTGTTTCATCACATTTAAGGGGAAAGTTCAGGCCTGTTTTGTTTATAAGAGCAAAACAGCCACCTAGATGCTGTAGAGACTGCAAAATATATTCTAAAAATGTATAATTTCTGCATAATAAGTCGAGACGTTCACTAAAACAGCTGAAGATTGCACATAAACATAGAGTAGGAGAGTAAATTGAATGTTTTACCCAGCTGTGAGAGATAATGTTGGTCATGACCCTTATATTTACAGTACCAAGTACGTAGAGAGAGATAATAAGAACTTCACATACTGACATTGACTAAGTACCAGCAAAATGAAACAATAGGCTAAATAAAAACCAAACAAACAGATTTTAGTTAATATTAAACTGAGGTTTAAAAAAAACAGCTTTGTGACTTTTATTATTTAAGAATTATTATAATATTCGAAATATAGTGATACATATTAGCGTACTGTATAATATTCTGACAGGTATGGTTGCTAAAGCAATCCATTAGAAAGTGTCCGTTTTGAGTCATACTATATTTGTTATACATGAGCTCCCTCTAGTGGACAGACTCATTAAATCACAGTTAGTTTGACAATAAAATCACTTTTGTTTACAGTAATGTGAGAGGATATTTCCCTCTTTCTTTCTCTCTCTCTTTCTCTTTTTTTCTCCCCTATCTCTCTCCGTGACACACGCATACACACAATAACTCACTATGTTCACCCTCTCCCTGGTACTACAAAGAACAATGGAACAATGCAGCTCTTCTGTGGTCCAGGCTGGCGTTTCTGAGCTGAGGCTTTACCCCTCACAGACTGAGCGTTGTGATGCTGCACACCGCCGAAGATGAGCGAGGTGAGACGGTCAACATCAAGCTCCTATCGGCCGAGGTCCAGCTGGATAAAGGTGGGACATTATCTTAATACGATACAAAAAGTAAAAGTGCGACTTCTAAAAGTAAACAGAGCATAGAAAAAATAAGCAGAGGATTTCTTACTGTTTTTGTCACGAAGGAATGCCTAGGCTTTAAAGGCTGTGAACGAAATCCATCTTTATTTACATCTGGTTAACTTGTTACAATACAGAAATTAATTTTCTCTGTTTTGCAGAATTTCTTAAACAGTTAATTTCAAAGCAATGAAGTGAACTTTCAAAGCTGGTTGTGACTTGCAGCACTTTGATTTAACTTAGAAATAAAGGCAGAAATTAAACGTCTAGTGTATATAATTATATAAAACCATTAAAAGGTAAACTTTCAAGTTTATTTGGTGATATTTTGAATACTCTGAGTGTTTGAACTGTTTTAGGAGTTCTTAAGCTATTCTTAAACACACTATCAACTATTGTGGTTATTTACAGTTAGTCTAGTAGCCTACTATTTAAAAATTTAGAAATCTCCAGTTAAAGTATGAAGAAACGTTTGGGTGGAAATAGAGTTCCTGTATAAATGTGTGTTTTGCTGTAGTTTTTACAGTGACTAGCACACTGAGTGGCAGTGGTGACGCAGATTCCCAAAAGGGTGGTGATGATGACCATATCGACTGACGTTTGTGCTGCTCATAGTGGTCAAACAAACAGTGACCTTTCACTCCGGTTTTTATAGAAATTCTCTAGGCATATATGCATTGAGGTCTGGTTAGGGCCAAAGCTAAATCTTTCTTAAATTCCTTCAAGAAGAAGAAGAAGAAGAATGTGGTGCATTGTCAAGTATGGTGACCCATACTTGAAATTGGTCCTCTGCATTTAACCCATCCAAGTGCATGCACACAGTAGTGAACATACACCCAGAGCAGTGGGCAGCCAATGTTCCAGCGCCTGGGGAGCAATTTGGGGTTTGGTGCCTTGCTCAAGGGCACCTCAGTCATGGTACTGCTGGTGCGGGAATTGAACCGGCAACCTTCTAGTTATAAGCCCAACTCTCTAACCATTAGGCCACAACTTCCCAATCAGGGTTATATCATGTTTATATCACCAGAAGATAAGAATGTTTATGAATTAATTCCTTATGAAGCTATATATAGCAACAACTTTAGCTTCCATCGGAAATATCATATTTACTACAGTTATTGTTAGGGCAAATGTGTTTTTTGTTACAGAATAACTGTAGTTCCCACACATTTTGACCAGTAAATTTCCATGATTTTTCTCATAAACTTTCTTTTGAAAGAGAAAGGACATTTGAGACCCTATTTGGGAGTCTGAGATCACCACCCACTGGCTGGACCCGCTTATTCTAAATGGGCAGTTTTCTGAGAAACATAAAAATGGAGCCCATACATTCCTGCATGGACTGTGAAAAAGACTGTGAATGGTTCCTCTAGTGACATCATCAAAACCACTTGGAAAATATAATGAAGTTCCTTGTGTACACAGTATGATAGTTTGTACACAAAGTTTGTTTCTTCATCGGAAAAGAAACAAATTCATTATAAGACGTTTTAACTTAAACCATCACTTCTGGCCAAAATACAAAGTCCATAATCCATAATAACGCTTCTTCCAGTGAAAAAGCCCAACCCCTGTTCTCCTTTCACATTAAAATCCACTGATATCTTGGTTTAGAACTGTTTTCACTTGTAAACGGTGCTTGCCTATTTCTCTCCTGATTCAGACGAGATGACTTTTTCACTGGAGAAAGAAATATATGATGGATAGAAGACTCATATTTAGCCAGAAGCAATGATTTGAAGTTAAAAACACCTTAATAACTTTTCACTTCAATTTTGGATTATTGGGCCATTTTTATCATCTGTTATACTCTCATTCTGACGGCACCCATTCACTGCAGAGGATCCAGTGGTAAGCATCATCTGTTTTGATGAAGAAACTTTTTGGGGTGAACTATTCCTTTACAGTATACATTTTACTAATTGATTTTTCACTTTTTTGTGATTACATTCACATCTCAAAGCTAAACCACTATAAATATTTAATCTATTTTTATGGGTTAAAAATCTACAGTTTTTTCAAGCCTGAGAAGCACAATTTTAGTATTCCCCTCTCCAGGATTTCAATAACTGTGAGAACCTGTAATAGCTTGATGTTGGAAACATGGTTGAAAAAAAAAGACTTAAATACACAGAACAATTATCATTTTGAATCACTTTTGATATTTTAGTGGTGCTTAAAGTCTGAAATGTTGGCATATAGTTTTGCATAATTTTTTTTATTGTTTCTTAAAAACAAGCAGAGAAGCGATTCTGTTTAGAATGTGATTAAGTCGACAATAAATAAAGTATTAGTAAAATACAATTAAAACATCTTGTCTTATCAAAACCTTTTGTTTTATCAAGCTTTATCTTTTAAACTAGATTTATTCTCCACACAAATTCCAGAATGAAACCGCATCGGTTTGAAGTTCCCGGGTTCCTCCAGCGTCCCTACATTCAGCGCGCGTTCCGCCTCATCCAGCTCGAGCTGTGAATGGACGGCTGCCGTTCTTTTCCGGCTACACCTGCTCAACCCACCAGGAAGTGCTGGGCGATAAA
Organism: Tor tambroides; assembly: GCA_021397915.2. Lineage (NCBI taxonomy): Eukaryota > Metazoa > Chordata > Actinopteri > Cypriniformes > Cyprinidae > Tor > Tor tambroides. The sequence goes on from JAFVLL020009121.1 coordinate 59,274, forward strand.
TCCTAAAGTAATAATCCCTTTTACCTGGAGAGAGAGGAGCGAACAAACATTATTATGCAGTGTATCCGGGGAAAGCCCTCCTATTAGATTCATGTGATCGACGCGCGCGATTAATGCAGGGTAAAAAAAACACCGTCAACTCCCTGCAAGTTGGGGTTATTGTTTTCCTGCGGTGTAGCGTTTAGTTTTTTTGCGGTCCTAACCTCCCTCCGGCAATGGGATGCTGTGGAAGCGCAGAGGTAAGCGATGCTGTCCGCAACAATACGTGGTACAAGGTATCGAATCTCGCGCGGATATGTTGATACATTGTTACATTGTTGCTGGCGCTGTGATACATTGTTTTACGGTTGATCGCCTTTGACGGGCCAATGAAGTGCTGTACTGTCGCTTGCACTGCATGTAATCCTATTATTATGTCCTATGCGGTCGCACATAGCGATGAATGTATTTAACCATGACAGTTATATGATGATTTCGCCTTTGCATCAAAATACAACGCGTTAGACCGTTGTCTTTGTTTTCTTGCTGCACATCATCATAGTGTAGTGTGTTAATAAACATGTTTACAGTCACTGCTGTCCTCTTACAACACACTGGTTACACAAAGGGGTTATTTATAAATGGATATCAATTGTGGTCGGTGCTTGTTATGTGAAATAGATTTTTGAATATGCCCGTTTTGACAGGTTACATTTGCGAGGCCTTATATGAAAATACTGTTTAACGTTTGCAGCAAGCTAACTAGTTATGTAAAGAAGAAATTGTCTTAGGTTGTTTTCTATGATTATTTTTGTATTTAAGTGCTTGATAACCTATATGTAAAACGCAGTGATAATAATATATTTATTTTCAATTAATGACCTCTGAAGGAATAGATAATAAGATAGTAATCATACAATAATACTCAGTACTCAAATAATACACTAATAATAACAATAATAACAACAACAATAATAAATAACTTATGTAAACTTATTTTTTTACTAATGTTTTTTTCCCTTTTTAATGCGCAGCGTTATTTTACCAAAATTGTAAATTTCTGTATTTAATATATTAGAACCATTTAAGTGGAATAATTATAAATATTGAAAGACGGTATTGATTATCAGTTTGTCTTTCATGTGAAGGCATGTTATTTGAATCAAATGATAATTATTTTTCAGCATTATTGAATTGCATGTATTTCAGAGGCCAAAAAGAGAATGGAAACCTTTGGAGGACCGGAGCTGCACGGATCTGCCATGGTTCCTGTTATTTACATTGTTCCTTGTGGGAATGGTAAGTCAACAGTTCACCTTATTCATAATTTATAGACAATATTATGTTCATATATGCAGGTATGAAAGTACTTGTGGTCACACTGTGTATTACAGTCAGTGCTCATGTTACTTTGTATTTACATATACAGGTACTGAGTAGTTTTGATATGCTACTTAATGATATACTAATGGTGATTTTTATAGTTCTGATTGGTCATTGTTGCCATTCAAAGGTCAGATGTTAATGACAGGTGTCCAGGGCAACACTGTGTAATACTGTATGTCATATCCATGCATTTGTTTATTTAGTTATTGTAAAAAGCAAGATAATGTACGTGCATCACAAAATAAACACAGAGAGGTTTATTATGTGAGGACTATGGTGTGAAGCAGATGTAGAATGTAGGATTCTTGGACACACTGTGGTCTTTTTCTTCTCTCACAATAAAACAATAACAATAAATAATAATGCTAAAAACAATAATTAATGCTGGAGCTGCATGAATATTTAAAATAAAATCAAAATTGCAATATGGCTTAGTGTGATTTAATTAATAAATAAATGTGCTGTGTGTCTCAGAGTGTTCTTACACGAGCAGCTCATTATCCGCTGGTGTTTTTAGCGGCTCAGTTTGCAGTAAATGCTGCTTCACATGAAATCATTTCTGGATGTGCTCTGTGTTTAGGTCGATTTAACGTACATTTGGAAACACAACATGCAGCAACCATCTTCCCATACATGTAATGATAAGTGCTTATCAACAAAAGAGCAGCTTTAAAAGTGTAAATAAATGTTGGATGGTTTAATGTTTGAAAATGAAGAAATTAAGGCGTCTATAAATATTAGTATTGTAGTTTTAATGTAGAATAAAATAATAATTAGTTTTCTTAATATTTTTTTTACAATAGTAATATTTTTTTATTTAGTAATTTTTAAAACAATTTAGTAGTAGAAATAAATTATTATTATTTATGTTTTTTTATTAAGCAAACAAAGCAATACAGACATACAAAAAAACACAAAAAGAGAGAGAAAAAAAACAAGATATGTACCAAGAAGATGCAATTGTGGCAATTATGCTAGCTTATGGAGAGGCGGTAGGAAGAGGAGGTAAACAAGCAAGTAAACAAGCAGACAAATAGAGAAAAACAAACACATATATACAATTATACACATATACTTACAAAAACATATATGTAATATAAACACCTCAAAGAAAAAGAAAAAGAAAAAAATTTGTCTTTACATCCAGAATGTTTGAAAGTCTGACGCATTGAAGGATTTTATATGTTTATGCTATTTTAGAAAATGTTATTATTATTATTAAATAAATTATTATTATTATATATCCATATTGATATATCATCTCTAAATTCTGGCCAAATTATGCAGCAATATAAACAAGCACGGCAAACCTAGAATTTAAAAGAAAAAAAAAAAAGAAATGCAATTTTTTTTATCAGAAATGTCACAATTGGATTTTTCCCCAAATCATGCAGCCTTAAATAAAGCCCATTTATTTAGTTAGATAGTTAGTGAATAGCCATATAATACTACATCCCACCATGATAATTCATTCATTACTGTTTTCAGGATAGTGTAGAAACACCAGGCCTAAATATTTTATGGCTCAGCTTTTTTTCTTGAAATTTCTCTTTCGATAAATAGTGTTTTGTCACCTTGCTGTGGTTTTTGCGACCAGCCACGATGAGCGTCATTTTGGTTTCTATTTCTGTGGTGTTTTACAGGGTACCTCCACCCAGTGTGAAATCTCACTGCTCTAAAATATCCTGTTCCACATACCAGTAAACATGAAATATGTTCTGATTGGCTGTGATTGTATGTGGTCTCACAGCAGTTTCACATTTAGTGTGAAAAGAAAAATTTTGGACATTGTGTTAGTGTATGTCTCAACATACATGTCTTACGCAAATGAAGAAACTCACAAGAATATTTTGATTTAGTGGTGAATCTTTCTATAATTAGGTTTATCCTGTGAATTATTTAGCCTTTGCTGCAAATGAGTTTTCCCACATCTTTGACTTTTTTTTTCGCTCTCATTCTAGTGTGGCATCTGTGGGTTTACCATCGCGACTGGAGGGGCGGCCCGGCTCGTCTTCGGATATGACAGCTACGGGAACACGTGTGGCCAACGCAACGAGCCCATCGAAGGGGTCCGGCTGAGTGGTCTCGACCATACTGACAGAAAGTGAGTCAGCTCGCCTTTCCTCCTTCTCTCACCCTTTTTTTTTCACTCAGCTCCATCACAAACCCTCACTTTTTCTTCCTCCTCATTCTCTGCTTTTACACACCTGTTTTTCTCCGTCGTAAATGGTCAGCGGTGAAATCAGAGCGCTCCAGCTCTTGCCCTTCGATTATCACATCAATGCAAATGTCAAACGGCTGGCGTTTCACCTCGAGATGGCTGAGGACTATCTGAGCTACACACACGAGCCTTGAATAATTCAGTACAGGCCCTGAGGACGGGTACTGTCACAGTATGTGGCCCTTAATGGGTGCTAGCCTGCCTGCAGGAAAGACAGGTATTGCGGGCCATTTCATTTGCAGCACTGTCAAATGATGGTTTTTGGCTCTCCGGTGTGGTTGAACTGAATTGTACATAGCTTTTTAGAGATGGGTCTGAGATCTGACTCATCACGAGGCAGAGCGATTCATTTGGTGGAGTATTCACTGGCTTGTCAGAGCAGATGTGAACTTAATAATGGCTTGCTGGAGCTGTCAAAGAGAGATGGCTGCACTAGCGGAGGGTATGTGGTTTACCTGTATATTTAATGATGTTTAGGCTTCATACAAATGCAATTTTAAGCTGTTAGAGAGATGTATTGTTCACCCTAGCATTTTGTCATTATTTACTCACCCTTATGTCTTTTCAAACCTGTCTGACTTTCTGTGGAAGATAAAAGATGTTTTTAAAAAACATCTTGATTTTTTTTTTTTTTAATTGCCCATATGATGAAAGTCAATGTGCAACTGTTTGCAGTGACCTGAGTAAATGATGACAGAATGTTTAGGTTAATTTCTCTTTGTATTATGCGAATGTGTCACATGACTTTAAAAAATTTTAAGCATCACCAAGAGCCCATTTATGTAATGTTTAAGGTAATATGTAATCACAACCAGGCATTTTTGGAAAAAAAAATAATAATAAAAAATTAATAAATATAAAAAAAGAAATAAATTGTCAACCTACACTACTCTTAAAAAAAAAACGTGGACAATAAGATTTCTTTCTTTTTTTTGAAAGAAATTAATACTTTTATTCAGGAAGGATTAAATTAGAGGTCGACCGATATGGGTTTTTCTCTGGCCGATGCCGATGCCGATATTTAGAAATCAGGGCAGCCGATGGCCGATATACGATGCCGATTTTTTTGGCCGATATGTTTGGCCGATTTTCGTTCGTTCTTTTTTATTTTTTTCCCTTGACCGATTAGTACAATAAGTTAAACGGTTTAAAAAGTCATTTTTTTCAGTAATTTATCAAAATATTTAAAAAGGTTTGCTGCATGGTTAAAATATGCTATGCATATAAAAAATTTCGTTTTTAGAGAGAGAGAGAGAGTGCGCAAGAGAACAGTCGCTTATAAGTCACATTTTATTATTTCATTCAGAAATAGGCCTAATGCGAAGCGAAATGTTTACAAACATTATAATAAACACTGTAAACATAGCTAGGCTATTTTAGTTCCCCTCACTCCACAACAAATTCTTTCAATTAACAGTATTTAGAAAAGAACAAGAATTAAAAATATAAGAAGCTAGCTATAAATGACAAGCCAAAACGAATTCATTTAGGCTAAAACCAAAGTGAAACCAAATGTTTCTGTGTTCGCGATGTATTTGAATGCCAAAATATTATTTATTATGTACTTCACAGAATTACTGAATTTCACAGGAAATTTTAATATTTTTTATAAATAAAGAACTGTATGTCTTTAGTCAGTTATTAAAGCATTACATGGGCTGATTTATTCATTTTTAAGTATTTGGGATTTTAAGAACAAGTGGGAAATGTGCTGAATGTTTCATTTCATCCAAGTGAAATTAGCAAGCAGTTAGACTTAATTTACTTTCGTTTTAAACGCGGAGCCAGGCGCGAGTTGACACAGGTTGCGCGCGTGTGTCAGGCCTCGTCCATATTGCCAGATGCGCTCGTGAGAGACTTGCGGAGCAGAACCGGGTGCGAGACCGTGAGTATAAAAGAGCATTACGAGACAGGCTGCGTGTGTGCGGCTCGTCCGTGAGACGCGGGAGACGCGCAGCGTGGGGCAGAGCGGAGCGAGTATGAGAAGCATTCAGAGACACGGGCTGTGTGCGCGGTCTTCTTAATTAGCGAACATGCAGTATAAACTTATTTCAAATTAATCTGTTGGGGAGATAAAATGTGTAAGATAATGTTCATGTAGCCTACTAATAAAAACATCTAAAAATGTATCTTTTATTCTCCAGTACTGAAAGCAGAACTGAGCTCTTGATATGCGTTGTGACGCAGCTCTTGCAAATTACCTTTTTTGTTCGTTTTCTGTCATTTCGAGGCTGAAGTTACATACGTTTTTTCTTTAGTTTTAATTTGCCTAACTTTCGATCTGACCCTTTTTAAATGGTGGGTGTTTATGCAGTTGGCTAGAGCAGTGCTGATCGGGGAGAACGGAGGTGCGCTCACTCTATTGGTTAGTAAGACTGTCACTCAAGGCTGGCAGTCATGCATATCCTCTGGAACAGAGTAATATCGCGTCCAGATTGCAACGTCTCAAATCGCAATTGCGATTCACTTTTGATTAATTGCACAGCCCTACCAGGTAGTTCTCTCTTCAAAAAGTTAGCAGGCAGAGGAGGACATCACAGGGTTATCCGTTGTGCCAGTGGAATGGCAATCTGCTTGCCGCACGAGGCAGCGTCACCTGTTGCTTGCAGACGCGCCTGTATATTAATCGGCCTAATTTGCATCACAATCGGCCGATGCCGATTAATTAAAAAATGCCAAAAATCGGCCGATTAATCGGCCGGCCGATCAATCGGTCGACCTCTAGATTAAATAGTTTAAAAGTGTCAGTAAAGACATTTAAAATGTAACAGAAGATTTCTCTTTCAAATAAATGCTTTTATTTTGAGCTTTCTATTTATCAAAGAATCCTGAAATAAAATAATTTAACAAAAATATTAAGCAGAACAATCATTTTCAACATTGATAATAAAAGCAGCAATAAGAGCAGCAAATCAACATTAGAATGATTTCTGAAGGATCATGTGACACTGAAGACTGGAGTAGTGATGCTGAAAATTCAGTTTTGTCATCATAGGAGTGAATTACATTTTAAAATATATTCAAATAAAAAACTGATATGTAATAATAATTCACTATATATATATATACATATATATAGCAGTGTATTTAAATGCTATTTCTGTCCACGTTGATCATTTTGATGTGTGTCTGTATTTCACTGTTCATGATGGGGCAATCACCTCACAGGGCAATTTTCAAGTCACATTTCACATGAAATTGCTAATAAAACAACGCACAATTTAAATAGATCATTTTATGTTTATGGTAAGAAGGTTCTTTGCAGTCCAGCCATGATGAAAATAAAAGATAAAAATTGTAGCCTTTAAGGACAGTAAAATTACATGTCATGTCAACTGGCCATATCCAGAATCTTTTTTTTTTTTGTGATTAGCAGATTTTACGTTGGCGTTTCACATTTAGTAGTTTTTTCATGAGGGTGATGCTGCTGTGTGTGATTTAGTACGTGTCTAGGTGTTTGCTTATCCTATTACAACCATATAGCTCTGAGTAATTGCTTCATTTATTCATGTCATAAAAGAGACGGATGTGGTAAATACCACCTAGAGTGAGTTGTTCCTACAGGAAGGCATGACTGCTCGTTTCTTGTCTTCCTCTTATTACAGCTTTAACTGTGGCTCAAAATATAGAACCACTAGAGATATGTAATCACCCCTGAGCAGCACTACACTAACTTCCATATCATTCTCTCTTTTTACACACACACACACACACACACACACACACGCTCATCACCAACCTAGGCTCAGTTGAAATATGTGTCTCTGCATACGTTTTTGCAAACTTCAAAAACATACCTATACAAATATGCCTATATCAATTCACAGCAATTTCGAGCTCCAGTGAACACTAGTGGCAGTAAAACACCAACAACTTTTATTCCTTTTCACACAAATTATGATTACACGGGCAGATTATTGATTAATAAACAATGATTTTTTTGTGGTTTCTGGGACAATACTGTGTTATGACCAAAAAAAGCTTTTACCATAATGCATGATTTGTAAACTTCTACATTTGGACTTTTGCATCACATAATCAGCTCCATATGTATGGCTTTTCTGACATAGTAAACTTGCTCGGCAGCTCACCTGGTACGTTATTTCACTTACAATTCACAGTGGGTACCACAAGTCACCATAAAAGGGCTCAAAGGCTTGTAGAAGCAAGTTGAAATGGCATAGTTGCTTCAGCTAATGTTTTTTTTTATCTTACATTTGCTTTTGTGAAAACCATTGGTTAGGTTTAGTGTAAATGGTACATTATTTTCTAACACAATACGCAATACAACAACAACCAGCGTAATAAAATGTTGCCAGTAGGGGTGGGCGTTATGGAAAAATATCATATCACATGATTTTTTTTTTTTTTCAGGAAAATCACGATTCATGATTTTATCACGATTCTTTGTCATGTTGGTTTTACTATTTTGTAAGTTGTCTGAGCAGTACAGCCAAACTAATTTCCCTATTTTAAAAACAAAGCCTTACAAGGTAACAAAATATAAAATAAAAAAAAGTATGGCAGATATTTAGACCAAAGTGGGTGAAGATAAAAATATTTGTCATCATATTATCTTTGTTATTAAAAAATAAGAACAAAGACACATTACAAATGCACATAATATAAAAATAAAACAAACAGTGATTTATTTTTCAGGTACAGTAGGTGTATTTAGCAGTAGCATTCAAGAAATTGAATGAATAAAAATAAAACTCTATATAATTATACATTGATTCTTATTATCTATTAAAGAATCTTAGCAACTATTAAAGTTCTTCAGCCAAGAGCAGTGAGTGATTTTTCTCATTGTGTTTTGTTGTTTTATTAACATTAAAGGGATAATTCACCCAAAAATGATCATTCTGTCATCATTTACCCATTCTTACTCACTCTGTTGTTTTAAACCTGAATGAGTTTCTTTCTTCTGTTGAACATAAAAGTTATTTTGAAGAATGTGGGTAACCAAACAGTTGCTGGTGCTCAGTGACTTCCGTAGTATTTTTTTTCCTACTATCAAAGTCAACGGGGGCTAGCAACTGTTTAGTTACCCACATTATTCAAAATATCTTCTCTTGTGTTCAGCACAAGAAAGAAATTAAAGGTGCAGTAGGAGATCTTGGAAAATGCTAACTTTAGCCTGATAGCTGAAAGCGAACGTCCTACCCTCCCTGCAAATCGCCATCCAAACCCACGCCCCCTTAACGCATATACGTACACAGATCAGACGACCAGAAACAACATTACCACAATACATCATATGTCATTCACCGGTGAAAAAACTTTGATATGCTAATACAAATGTTGACAGCCAGGTAGGAAAGTCAGTCAAAATGCTTGGATCGAATGTTTTGATTGGACGGACATTTCTTGGTCCTACGCCATCCACAGACTATATAAATACAGATAGATAAATTTAGGGCCGTTTACACAACATTTTCAGCCAAAAACGGGAAACTTTTTATGCGTTTTGCCTGTTCGTTTACATGACAACGGCGTTTTGGGGACTGAAAACGCATATTTTTGAAAATGGGTTTCAAAGTGCAAGTTTTTGAAAACGCCGCTGTTATCGTTTCCGTGTAAACACCAAATACGGGAATCTTTGAAAACGGTGACGTCATGCGCGTGCGTTGTGCATGTTAGGTATGTAGACATGCGCAGTATGTGTAGATTTTAAAGGCAAGCACGAACAAACATACACAACAATGGCGGAGTACATGGTACTGTTGTTGCTGCTCAGCGAAGTGTGGATTTACTTTACCAGTATTACAACCAACAGCGGAGACGCATCATATAATCGTCACTTCCCTACAGGCACTGTTTACTAACAAGGTGATGGCACCAACTACTGGCCTGGCGTATGTAATGCAGCGTTTTTTGGCCGTTTTCGTGGATGTGTGTAAACACGAATCATTTTGAAAACGTTGTTGTGTATACTTGAAACTTTTTAAAAATGCAGGGGAAAAACTTTTCTGTTTTTGACTACATCGTTGTCGTGTAAACGTAGCCTTAGACCACTTAACTTAATGATTGCTATTGGGATGTGAAGAGACTTTCAACCAGCATAACAAAAAAATGTTTCTGAAGACAGTCACCTATTGCACCTTTAATACAGGTTTGGGACAACATGCTAGAGAGTAAATAATGATAGCATGTTCATTTTCGAGTGATTTGATTAAAGAGTGATCCCTTTAATGACAAGTGGCAGCATGTTTAGTACTGTTAGTCAGCTGGCTTTAAAGCACATGCAAATAATGTACTTTTGTGATTCCGAATAAGTGCAGTGTCCTGTGAGTGTAACTCTGCTGGTGAGTTAACATTTGATGTGAATGCATGTCATGTTGTACTGAGATGCAGACGCCAGAACTGCAATTGATAGAATGTGTGCTGTAGCACAATACTACTTTAATCTTTTAATCGTCCACAATCAAAAATCATGAACCACTGAACCACTTTTAGTGCCAGTCACTAGACATTTTGCTTCGAATGTGTTTCAAAACATGCAAGAAGCATTGTAATATTATTTTGAAGAAATGCGTCTCAGACATTTCCAGTGAGTTGTACATTGCTATTGCTTTGGACCCATTGCCTAATGAGTCAAAGGAAAGAGAAAAACATTAGGACTTATCAAATTGTTCTCATAATTTCTTTTTTTTTGTTAACAACTGTTTATTGAATTTTTTTTCCTGGGAATAGTAGTATAAAACAAAAAGCAGCTGTACAAATTTAGAACCCACCCCAACCCATCCCACCCCCTTAGACTTCAAAAAAAATAAATAAAAAAAAAATAATAATAATAAAAATAAATTAATATTAATAGATAAATAACAAAAATATTTTTTTCAAAGATTTTAGAAAAGATGACACAACATTAAAAGCTGAATGCCATGAATTTATTGTTCTCATAATTTCTGTTGTTCGTGAATAGCTCAGAATTCACACCTTCACTTTTTTTTAGTCTCATATGTCTAGCACAGTTAATTGGCTTGGAGGGTTGTGATCTGTGGACTTTTATTTGGCACTTACCATGTAAGTAGTAATTATGTGCTTCGTTTTGACATGTGGCCTTAGCCTGCTTTGTTGATGTTAGATTTTATCGACTAGATTAGCACAGGCCTGTGGGTCATTCAGTCGTGGAGGAGAGTAATAGTGATCCTGGTTGTGGTCTGGACTGAGGTCTAGTATTTACTTTGGTTTGGTTTTACTATGGTAGTCTGGTAATGGCTGCTAAAGCAAATTTAAGTATGGTAAAGTAAATTGTAAGTATGTTGACTCAGAAAAACCTGAAATGGAACACCTTTTCTAGCAACCTTACTGCTGTACTGGATAAAGTACATGTGGGGGGTGTAACTGTGTGTGTGTGTCAGGAGCCAGACTGAGATAGCAAGCTAATAGCACTTAGCTTAGTTTTACTTTCTCAGCTGCTAAGACCATGATCCTGCAGCCCGCTCCCACTGCCCACGATCCCTCACTTTATCCATCTCTTTTTAATGGGGTTGTGGTCCACTTTTGCCTCTCGTGTAATCATTGTGTTTATTGCATACTATAAAGGTTGTCAGCAGTTTTTTTGCTGCAAGCTTTGGGTTAGATTAGGTTCAGTGCTCATTTCCCATTTCCCCTGTTGTCAGTATGAAAATGATATATTTTACAAGCTTATATATATATATATATATATATATATATATATATATTTTATTAGGGGTGCAACGGTTCAATTTACTCACGGTTCGGTTTGTATCATGGTTTTAGAGTCACAGTTTCGGTATGGTTCAGTATGTGCTATGTTTAGGGAAAAAATTATACTGTCCAAAAAAACAAAACAAATAAGAACAAATAATCTAACTACAAGCAACAGCCCAAATAAGTACAATAGAGTAAAGATACAAATAAAATAAACAGTGCTTTTCAGGGTAGGTCTAACATTTTAGGTACAGAAATTGAATAAAGTAATCAAATGTAAAATAACATTGCATATTTGACTGTATAAATTAAAGATTAATCTTTATTAAAGTTACAAAAGCTATTCAATCAACAGCAGTGAGTGATTTCCTTGTTGTTGCTGTTTGATTAATATTAAGAAAGTGCTGTCACTTTAAAGCCCAAAACACTGCGCGATTTTAGCAATCCTATAAGATCACTGCATGTCACACTATGTGACATGGATCTAATAAACTTGGCTATGACGTGTGTGTAGACTGTACGATGATGACACCTTTGACTCGTACGCTACGACGTACGTTACTATAGAAGAATAAAACGTCATCAGCATGCGCTAGTGGTAAACAAAAAGCATGATAAATCACACTTTAGCAGTTGTATTTTTTATGTGTGCTGAAAAAAAGTGGAAGCGGCGAAAGAGAAAGGGATAAGAGCTTGAGGCAAGCAGTTTTATGTTATAGAGCCATGTCGCGTTGATTTCATGTCGCATTTTATTGGTTGGTCAGTGAACGTGGATCATTCCAGCAAACACACTGTGCGATGATCATGCTGTATCGTAGGCTATCTTTGGTCGCAAAACTGTGACAACGGCCGTCTTTGAACCTCTGTCACTGTAGGACACAGGACCACCGATTAGGAGCCACGATCACAGAAATCACCACGATTGTTTCACAATACCAATCTTGCGTCTGGCACAGCTGAAAATCGTGCAGTGTGTTTAGGGCTTAAGACATTGGTCTCAAACTCAATTCCTGGAGGGCCACAGCTCTGCAGAGTTTAGCTCCAACCCTAATCAAAAACACCTGATCCAGCTAATCAAGGTCTTCAGGATCACTAGAAACTTCCAAGCAGGTGTGAGTTGGAGGTGGTTGGAGCTAAACTCTGCAGAACTGTGGCCCTCCAGGAATTGAGTTTGAGACCATTGTTTTAAGAGAATGCACTGATACTGTACGATCAGCCGTCTATGTCTGCTAGGATACTCACCAAGACGGGCATTTTGACACAATGTTTTGTGTGAATTTGTCCATTCAAACACAATACTTCAAAGAGAGCTTAATATTTGCGCATGTTCTGAGATGCGGGTTTGCGCGCTTCGGATGAGCGCGCACACACATCTTCTCACTGTGTGCGTGAGCTTGCATCTTCTGGCTCTTAAATGTTTAAACTGGCAAAGCTTAAATGAGTTTAGTTTAAACACAGATAGCAACGTCTGTGTTTAAATTTCCAGTTTTATTTTCACCTCAAACACTAATTTTGTCTCTCATTTTTTAAAGAAATTAAGCTGTTCTAGATGCCTGAATTTGTAGTTTGCAATATCTGGATGTTATTTCTTCCAATGCTTTCACATTAGACTAGCCTCAGGTCAGATCTGGGCTACATTCTTACAGTAAACCTCCTCTTTGGCCAGGCTGTTTTAACAGGCTCTGTGCTAATGCTGAAGTGCTCTTTCCTCAAGCGCGTGCGTCCCCTGCTACTGACAGTCTGTTTTTGTGCTGAACACACAAGACAATGGGTCCCTCGTCCCCGTGTGGGCGCTGTGCCCACTTCACACCGCATGAAACGCTGAAGTAAAGCCACGGCCGCAGAGGAGGCTTGGCTCATAAACAAGCTCTCAGTTCCCCTCTGCCAAAAAACAGGGCTGAACGGTCCTGTGACAAAAAATATCTGCTGTTCAGAGTCGATCTTTATCACACAATGCCGTGTTTTAAGTCCCATGGTGGTATCAGATCAGACTCCATGAAATAAACAACCTGCTTTGGTATTTCGTTTGTCATCAGATTTGAGTTGGATACTCTTCCTGTCTTGAAAAATGAGACTTTATTGTTGTTTTATTCACAGATTCGTCTTTTTCCTGGATCCGTGCAACATAGACATCATTCAGAGGAAGATAAAATCCATGGCGCTGTGCGTGTCGCAATGTCCCACCGAGGAACTGGTGACTTACTACGACCTCAAGAGGTTTGCCATGATGAATGGTGAGTCGGTCAACCAGCTAGCTATTGTGGGCATGTAATGTCATTGTCACAGATATAATGGCAGGACCTTGACTGGACATCTACCAATGGAAGAGACAAAGGCGTTCATCATATATATGGTCGTGACCCCCAGTGTGTGTCTTTTCAGTGTTTCTTTACTCAGGGGCTCCAACAAGAGCACCACACACACATAAATACACACACATGTTCCTGCCAGGCGCAGCCGGTAAGACCCGGTTAGGGTTGAACTAACTAAACAAAGATTCCACTGACCCGTCTTGCTGTAGGGTCTCTGTTGTTTACAGTCCAGTCTTGCTGTCTATAGGGTTTGACACGTCCCATCTGACACCAAGGGAGAGAGTAAATGACATCATTGTTTGGCTGGAGTTTCACTGTGTTTTCTGTACATAAGGAAAGTTCATAATGGAGTTCACATTCATATTAAATGCTTAGTGAGTTGACGGTGATTTAATTGGTCTCATTTCACATCCCGGCTGAAAAAATTCCAGCTAAAATCAGTGTCTGATTGTACCTGTTTTTTAAATGGTTTCTAGCTCACCATTTTTGATTTGGGCAGTATGACCAAAAATGTATATCGTGGTATTAGTCATTTTAAATAATAATAGTAATAACGATGTATGTTACTAGTGATAGACCAATATACTGGCCTGGACAATTAATGATAGGGTGAAGTCCCACTTTTTTCCCCCAAATTCTATTGACAACATTGTCATTGAAATGTAAACAATTTCTGTTGTCATATTTTTGTGAATTAGCCATTGAATTGGTGTTGTTATTGTTAACTAAAAATAAATGATTAAAATTAGTTTTTTGGATAATTGAAATACAGCTGAAATGAAACCAGTATTAGATGGAAACTTATTCAACTTATTTCAGTTAATTACCAAGTCAACATTTTTAATTTTCATTTAAATAAATTAAAGATAAATAGACAAAAAAGACAAAAATGTCAAGGAATATAACAAAAATGCTAAAACTTAAACTAGAATTAAAAGGAAAACTGAATATATACAAATAAAAGCTTATTCAAAATATTAAGTAATACTTTTATAGTGTATAAATAATGCAAAAATAACATTGCATTGACACATACACCAGTGGTGTGTGGTGGTGTTATGAAATGAGGAGGCAAAGTCCTCAGAGTTTTAAAATTTTTTCTTAAATCAAATGTAAATTTATGTCCCAGTCATATTTTCTTGGTTAAATAAACATTACTTACACTATCAGAAAATATTCTAATTATTAAGTTAGTGTTTTTAAGCATTTTACATTTATTCCAAAATAATAACTCAAGGCAGTAACAATTTAAGCAATATATTTTATTTGTGAACTTATGTTCAGCTATTATTTGTAATAGTTAACTTTTAACTATTTATGAATTTTTTGGATCATCAGTCATCAAAGCTCGGAAATATTGGTCACAGACACGGAAATTTAGTTTAAAATCACAGCCGAACTTAACCAGTCATATCCAATCATATCGCGATGGAGGCATTGCCTCCTCTCATGTGACTTTCCCCCATTCATTCTCAGTTACCCCCCAGCAAACTCACCACACACTTTAGAGGATCTGTTAAAACTCAATGGGCTCAGGGGAGGCGAGAGAGACACGGGATCCCGCTGTAACTTTAACTGCTGGTGTTGCTGATGGACAGTGTTTATTTAGAAAAATGACTGATTTATACACTTTTTAATGTCATATTTTGTAATTTTGGCATTTTTTTTATTTTTGTACTGCTAATTTTTTTCTCATCTAATATTTTGAAGTGGCACTGCCTCCCTTGCCTCCTCGGAGGAAACGACCCTGAAATTCATATATCATATCCTCATGAAGCATTGTGTATTTATCGATAATCCAGTGAAGTTAGTACTTTAAAAAGGTACTTTAGCTCATCATATTTCTATCTTTAAACAATAAATACTGCCCTGTGACTGAGCCCTTACAGGTGTCAACCTAGTTTGAGCTGGTGGACCACCCTGATTAAACTAGTCTAGCCAGAGCTTGTTTTATCTTAAACTTAAACTTATAGACCATCTTAGCCACCTTAGCATGACCTAACATTATAGGGGTGATGTTGATTATAATGCATCTTTTTCTTCTCTTTTAGGGTCTGAGCTTTGTTCATATGAGTTACCTGGTCATAAGTACCCAAGCCTTCCAGAGCGCTTCGAAAAGTGTCCCAAACTTCCAGTACCAGAGAGGTATGAAACAAACTCTTGACATACAAACTCTCCCTGTAAAGCACAGCTCTTTTCTCTCTTGATCTGTCCTCTATCCTCTGGCCTTTTCTATCTCTGCAGCAAAGCTCTTCCAGTGTTTAACCGCTGCACGCCGGTGGATATTTCCTGCTATGCTAAGTTTGCTGAAGCGGTGGTCACATTTGTCAGTGATAACAGCATGTTAAACAGGCTGATTGCCGGGGTGGCGGCCAGCAAAGAGATCATTGTTGGGCTGTGTCTGCTGGCGTTAGGTAACCGTCTACTTTCTCTGGCTGCTGCTGCTGCTGAGGCTCATTTGATTCAGTTTTCTGATTTTGTGTGTTTATCTGTAAAATGAGTTGAAATGGATAATTATGGTTCATAATATCCATATCAAATCAAGGCTAATTAAGTTCTACACTATTAAGCATTAACAAACAACTATCTAAATCTATGGTGCACCATTGTAATTATTGCAGTATTCTGAGCCACTATCAGATGAAGGCTGAAATATTTTGTCCTCTCTTTAAGATGACACGAAACAGCATTTACAACACTTTTAAGTATCATATTGCAATGCATTTAGATTACACTACAATTAGTAGTTAAGCGTAGTCTGGAGTCTTCCTCTAACTGCTGATCCTGTTTTGTGCATGCTGCAGTTTTGTCCATGATCCTCATGGTGATCATTCGTTACATCTCTGCTATCCTGATTTGGATCCTCACTGCACTGGTGGTTCTGGGTTCCCTGGGCAAGTCTGCTTTCTCTGCTCTTTTCTCACCTCCTAAGCTGAGAATGGCATCCTTTCTTTCTTCATTTGCACTTCCTATTCTTGAGTGCAGAATAGCACATTCTGATTAGAACAGTTTGGCCACTTGTCAATATTTTTTTTTTTTTTTTTTTTTAATCTGTATTATTATTATTATTATTATTATTACAATTAATATTTTATATATTTTTTCTATTCTATATAGATTTTTCTATTCTGTTTTTGTTCTAAGTAATTTTATTTTGTTCCTTTTTAATTTAATGTTGTTTTATTTTAATAATATTTTTCAAATAATATTTTTAAAATTTATTTTGCTCTATTTTATTTAGTTTGATTTTATTTTATTTTTTAATTTGCTTTATTCTATTTTATTATTATTATTATTATTATTATTTTCTATTTTCTTTTATTTTGTTCTATTTTTATTCTAAGTAATTGTATTTTGTTTTATTTAAGAATGTTGTTTTATTTTATTATTTTTTAAACAATATTACTTTACATTTATTTTGCTTCATTTATTTTGATCGATTTTCTAGTATTATTATTATTATTACTTTATATTCTATTTTATTTTGTTCTATTTAATAATGTTGTTTTATTTAAAATATATATTTTTTTTAAATAATTTATTTTGCTCTATTTTATTTTGTTTTATTTTATATCATGCATTTTATTTCATTTTATTTTTCTCAAACTATATATTTTTTGCCAGGTTTCAAAAGTACTAAACAGTTATCTATCTTAATACTGTATATTATAATGATTTGATGTCTGATTTTACTTCAGGAAAGAGATTGTTTATTGTAAATGTTATTTTTGCTTGAAAAACTGACAAAACTGACAAGACTTATAATATCACTGTTCATATTAACTGTCAGCCAGGATTATGTGTCTGTTCCAAAGGGATGCACAGTAATGTAATCCCACACAAAGTTGAATCATCATTAAAAGTGTGGGTTTTATTCTAGGCTTGAATGTGAATATGATGTCTGTTCTTGGCTTTTCTCAGGAGGTACCAGCGTTCTGTGGTGGTTGTACATAGACTATAGAATGACAATGAATGAGACCATGACTAAAGATCTGAGGGAAACAGAAGAACCCAACGGTGGCATGAAGACCACCAAAGACCACGCTCAAGGACTGCTCATCTACGCCGTTTCAGCAACTGTGTTCACTGTAAGCCCTCAGGGCGATGGAAAGTGAAATATGAAAGAGATCTCGGCTGGTGTTTTTGCTGTGTCATGCTGCTAATTTCCATCTTTCTGTTCCTGCAGGGAATTTTGTTGCTTCTGATGTTGTTTATGAGGAAGAGGGTGGCTCTGACCATCGCCCTGTTCCACGTGGCAGGAAAAGTGTTTATCCACCTGCCGCTGTTGGCACTGCAGCCCTTCTGCACGTTCCTCGCTCTTTCTCTGTTTTGGGTCTACTGGATCATGGTCCTCCTCTTCCTCGGCACCACTGGTGAGATGAAGATTCCTGTGGGTTTAAAAAAAAAAAGAAAAAGAAACTTCTTTCATCAGCTACATCCCATTATTTTATTTGTTCCAGAATTGTTTATCAAAGTCTGCTTTTAATGTATGGAGAAAAACAGCATTCATTTTGTTTAACTTCTTCATTTTGTTTTTATTGAAGAAAGAAAGTCATGACTTGATCATGGGTAAATTATGTCAGCATTCTCATTATTTTCGGTTGAAATATCTCTTAAACAACTAACTTCACAACTATCTAATTGCACGTTCCATAATGGATCTGCTTTTTGAGTGCAAAATAAACACAATAGTGCAATTGGATGCATAGAACAGTTTGGTCATTTGAAGAATTTTCTTTTATTTTTAGATTATTTTATTTTGTTCTGTTGACTTTTATTTCATTTTTAAAAATATTTTATGTAATTTTTATTTAGTTTTGATTTATGTTGTTCTTTTTGTTTTTTTATTATTGTTTTATTCTCACAATACATTCTTTGCCAGGTTTTAAACGTAAAAAGTTATCAGTGCTAATACTGTACATCATAATGTTTTGATGTCTGCTTTCACGTCAGGAAACGTATTCAAGTTGTTAAGTTTGGTATTTCTGTTTAAAAGGCAGTCTGTTATCGCTCATGTAATTATATTTGGTTGTCCCTTTAATAACTTAAGAATGCATACTTTGAAGTACAGATGTGCAAAAGGAAATATTAATGCAGCTTTAGGAATTGCTTTGCTTTGCATTTTTCTCAGACGTAATGTGTATAAGCCTTAAAATAGTCTTCTGTTCAAGTCATTTAGTACAGATAATGTAGGACATTTATGTACTGCAGCACAAATTAACTGACTTTGCATGGGCATCTCGTTCTCATTTTCAATGTGTGTTACTATTGAAGAAAGAATCTCAGGCTGCAGCTTGTACACTTGTGTCCACAGGGAACCCAGAGAAGAATGAGGATACTGGCCTGGTTGAGTTCAGGCTCACAGGAGCGCTGAAGTACATGACCTGGTACCATGCAGTGGGACTGATCTGGATCAGCGAGTTCATCCTGGCTTGTCAGCAGATGACCGTAGCCGGTGCTGTGGTAACCTACTATTTCACAAGGTCTGTATTTTTAGTGAAAATGCCCTCAAATACCGCTTTTCTTGTTAAAGGTGTTGTGGATAATTTATTTTGATGATATTTGAAAATATTTCCTTTGATTACATTTTAAAATGCAGAGATGGCTATAATTAAGTCCCTTGTTGGTTGATTTTCATGAAGTTGTGGAACTTTCAACATTTCTGTCTGCTTGAGTTTGCCTAAAGAAATAATTCACCCAAAATGAAAATTTGCTAAAAATATACTCACTCTCAGGCCATCCAAGATATAGATGAGTTTGTTTCTTCATGGGAACAGATTTGGAGAAATGTAGCATTACATCACTTGATCACCAGTGGATCTTTTGCAGAGAATGGGTGCCGTCAGAATGAGAGTCCAAACAGCTGATAAAAACATCACAATAATCCACACAACTCCAGTTTATCAATTATTGTCTTGTCTATGTTTGTGATAAATCCATCATTAAGACATCTTAACTTTAAACCGTTGCTTCAGGCTAAAATATGTGTCCATGGATTATGGACCTTTCGCTTCACAAGACGTTAATTGATGGACTGGAGTCGTCTGGATTACTTGTGGATTTCTGTGATATTTTTATCAGCTTTTTGGACTCTCATTCTGACGGCACCCATTCACTGCAGAGCATTCATTGGTGAACAAGTGATGTAATGCTAAATTTATTTAAATTTGCTGCGATGAAGACACAAACTCATCTACATCGTGGATGGCCTGAGGGTGACTATATTTTTTAGCAAATTTTTATTTTTGGCTGAACTATAAGCCTATAATTGTACTTGTCTTCAACTAATCCTGTATTCATGAAGTTGTTCTTGAAATAGCTCAACCTTGAAAGAAGACTGCATTTTTTTGCAGTAATTCATTTCATATCCATGCAGGGACAAAACCAAACTCCCGGTGACGCCCATCCTGTCATCAGTGCTGCGGCTGGTGCGGTATCACCTGGGCACTGTGGCCAAGGGCTCCTTCATCATTACCCTCGTCAAGATCCCACGCCTCATTCTCATGTACATCCACAACCAACTCAAAGGAAAGGTAGGGAGGCAGCTCGCTGGACGTGTCCTTGGGTTGTTGGATCTAAATTGCAAATCTCTCTCGTTGCAAGAATCTTAACTGACGTCATGAATATTCATGCTTATGGCATACATTTTTCATTAGGACAGGAAAGTTCTTATGAGTGTTTTTGGGACAATTACATAGACATTTAACTAATACTATGATGTTTTTTTAGGATTATTATGCTAGAGTTATATGCTAAATGTGGGTTTTGTATATAAATGTTTTCATGGTTGAGAGTTTTCAATATTTTGAATGATTTTTTTTTGTTTTTGTTTTGTGAATGATTTTTTTTTCATTTTTATCAGTTTTTTGAATGTCTTTATAGTTTGTATTGATTTTTATTTATTAGCTTTAGTTATTTTAATACTTCAGGTTAAAATAAAATAAGTTTTTTTTATTTTTTTTCTATTTTGTTTTATTTTTGTTTATTTTATTTCAAGATATATATTTTTTTTATTTGTATGGTTTTAGTTTTATTAATGGTAATCCTGGGTGGAAAATCCTTTTTTTTTTTTTTAATTAACATATTTTCTTTAGAATGGTGTTTACTGATAAATAATGCAGAATAAAATCACTAAAGTAAATAGGCTCAATTTTGACTTGCAGTTTTTAAGAACAATGCAATGGCTAAAAGCTAAGTGGAAAAATATATTGAATTGGCTTTTGCTTTTTGAATCAGCAGTCAGGTGATCATTACTTGTCTGAAAATGTTCTTCTGTATACTTATTTTGGTATTATCTTGGTGTGTTGGGTGGGTATCTTTTGAAGTTAATGCTGAAAGCTATTTATTACTGTCCTCTTGGGTTTCACTTAGGTGACGTATCATTTACTTGATATATGGCTTGGGATCTTGGGAATATAATGAACTCTAATAGATAACAGTGCCAGCTTTTTAGAGGCAGATTTGGAGCATTAAGCAAGAGGCTGACAAATGTGCATCAGACACGCACTGTGGAAAACGTTTGCGCTCGTTCTGATTCTGTTCCAGGAAAACGCTTGTGCACGCTGCATGCTGAAGGCCTGTATCTGCTGTCTGTGGTGTCTGGAGAAGTGCCTCAATTATTTGAATCAGGTAGGTTAGTCAATGGATAACTCATACTGTGCAAGTTAAAGTAGAAATTGTAGCTCTTTTTGTGTGATGTATTAATTCTTGCGATGTGTTTCTAGAATGCATATGCGGCGACGGCCATAAACAGCACCAGTTTCTGCACCTCGGCCCGCGATGCCTTCATGATCCTGGTGGAAAACGCTCTTAGGGTGGCAACCATCAACACCGTTGGAGATTTTGTTCTCTTTCTGGGCAAGGTGAAGGACAGATGAGTTTTGATAGTGGTTGTCAAGTATTAAAAAAAAGATAAAGGCAGCCAGCTAAACGATTATTTGAATAGTGGAGTTTTGTTTTGTGTGTTGACATACACTACTGTTCAACTGTACTGTTTTGGGGCCCGTAAGATTTTATTTAAATGTTTTTACCTTAGCAAGGCTGCATTTACTTGATTAAAATACAGTAATACTGTGAAATATTATTGCAATTTAAAATAACTGTTTTCTAATTTAATTTATTTTAAAATGTAATTTATTCCTGTAATGCAAAGCTGATTTTTCAACATCAATACTCTAGTCTTCAGTGTCATGTGATCCTTCAGAAATCATTCTAATATGCGGATTTGCTGCTCAAGAAACATTTCTTATTATTATCAGTGTGAAACACTAATTTTATTGTGGAAACCATGATACATTTTTTCAAGCTTCTTGATTGACGAATAGGAGGTTCAAAAGAACAGCATTTATTCATTTTTTCTCTTTATTTTCTCTTATCCAAACATTTTGTATAGTAGTGTATCACAGTTTCCACATAAATATGAAGCAGCAAAAACTCTTTTCAATATTAATAATAATAAGAAAAGTTTCTTGAGCACCAAATCAGCATATTAGAATGATTTCTGAAGGATCATGTGACACTGAAGACTGGAGTAATGATTTTACAGTATTAATGTTTCTAATGTATTTTTAAACAAATAAATGCAGCCTTGGTGAGCATAAGAGACTACTTAAAACTCCATAAAAGACGTAAATGTCTTTAAAATATCATTTTTGGTCAATTTCATGTCATTATTTCTGAATAAATGTATTAATGTATAAAAATTTTTTTTTAAGTTTTACTTTTTTAAAAATGATTTTCCTATATTTTTAATTTTAAATATTAATTGCCAATAGACTTCAGTTTTTTTACCATCCAGCAAAACCATTATTTGTTGCTGTCTATTTATTGCAAGTTTGTAATTATTCTTGAACTCCTTTTTTAATTTTTAAGATTTAGTTTTAGATTTTCTATTGAAGATAGTTTAAAAACCTTTTGTGAAAATTGCTACATTTAGCTTGTTTCAGTCACAATTAGGGCCCTATGGTTTCCGCGATGCAGAAAACGCGGACGGAATCGCAGAATCCAGTCATAAAAACGGAATTTACAGTTTAATGCGGAATGTCACGGAATTTGTCAAAGTTTGGATGAATTAATCAAAAGTAGGTCATTACACTTAAATAAAATGGACTAGTATCTGTAAATATTAAGCCGCAAAAGTCGATTTAAATATGAATCCTGCATGTTCTGCGCGTCTCTGTATGAATGGAGCAGACGCGCGGTTCTGTTTACTATACACAGCGCGCGTGACGCTCACGGTGATTTCAGCGTCTGCCGTCTCAATGAGGACATAAATACATAAACAATATCTCCAGAACTGCTCTGAGAGTCACTTCACGAGCATTTTACCATTTCGTTTGAGTAAAACTAGCGTCATATCATATACACAGAACTTTAAAGGTATTCACGGCAGCCCGTCAAAATAAAAGTTCGGTTTAACATAATAAAGACATTGTGCCAGAAATAGGCTATATTACTATTATTTAGTAGAATGTACGTAATACTACTACTACTACTACTGTTAAAAAAAAATTATAAAACTTTATTTTTTTAAAGAAATAATCACAAAATATTGTAATTTTAATAGTAAATCCCCTTTATTTGCCAAAAATTTAAATGTTTAATTTTCATTAATTAAAATATAAATTAAATCAATGTTTTATGCCTTCATCTGATAACCAGTAAAATTTAAATACACAACACAGAATTTCTGAGGGGGGAAAAACATTTCATAAGGCTACTGTAAGAATAAATAAAAACTGTTTGTATGCATTCAAATAATTAGACATGCTAAAACACAGAATTTGGTAACAATAAAACATAAAGTTAGAAAAAAATAAAACATTTCATATGGCCCTACACTTAATTTTTGTTACACTTTTAAGAAATTAATGTTAAATTGTATAAGTTTCATGATTTTAATTAATTAGACATGCTTTTTGATTGATAACATTTAATTTGACCATTAAAAAAAGAGTCCAGAAAAATTAAAACGGAAAAAAACGGAATCCAGAAAAATTAAAATGGAAAAAACAGAATTTAGAAAAAAATAAAACGGAATTTGGGAAAAATAAAACGGATTTCATAGGGCCCTACACAATTACTAAATTTTTAATTTGTCAATTGTTGTGTCCTTTACGCTAACAGACATGCACTAAAAGCCTCAAAAATAAACTAAGTTTAGACCAGCATAAATATTCATAGTAGTTCAAACTGGTTTATGCTGGTTGTGTCGGTGTGCCTCGACTAGTATACCTATCTTAACACAATTTAAACGGTTAAGCTACTTCACCATCTTATTTATGAAGCTGGATTACCAAGGAAGCCTTGATGGATGAGCTAGTTAAGAATCAGCATCCCATGCTGGAGACCAGCTATGCTCGACTTCTCCGCATGCTTTTTTCGTACTTTTTATACCCAATAATTGAGCATTTGCATATTTATCCCCGTGCAGATCCTGATCGTGACGTGCACGGCGTTCGCTGGGGTGTTAGCGCTGAACTATCAGAGAGATTACACCGAGTGGGTCCTGCCGCTCATCATCGTGTGTCTGTTTGCGTTCCTGGTGGCACACTGCTTCCTGTCCATCTTCGAGATCGTGGTGGATGTGCTCTTCCTCTGCTTTGCCATCGACACCAAATACAACAACGGCACACCTGGGAGGGAGTTCTACATGGACAAGGCCCTGATGGTGAGTCACCGCTGAAGAGAAGGTTGCAGACTATCCGTGCAATTCTCTCCTTCTGTCTGCTGTTGGATCAGAACACCATAAATAGTCTCAGTGTTGAGAGCGCACTTGCCATCTGAGTCACGTTTCTGTTTTGTGTTGTAGCTTGGTTCGTCTTTTGAATGCAAGCTCTCTGCTGGCCTGGATACGTTAATATTTTAAGATTCAGATGGTGTCCCAGATATTCTCTTTGGACGACTTTCAACTTTTGTTTTGAAAAGCTCGTTGATTTTTCGAGGGGAAAAAACTCACACAAGGCTGGTTTCTTATGCGCTCTTATAAAGCTGCTTTCTACTTTTCACATAGTCAGCCAAATCGTGTAGCCAACAGCTTTGAGATATCAAAGGAGAAGGCTTGAGCCTTGAGGTGCTGCACAGAATCACGGCCCCTCAGAAATGCAAAGTCGCTAGCAGTAAAGGTTGTAGCACAGCAACAGACTTTGGAACATGTCAACTGCTTTCTTTCTCAGAGCTGCTTTGGTTAAAAATATCTGTTCAGTCTGCAGTTACTGGCACCATTTCAGAACGTTTTTGGTGGGAAAACTGTTTTCCAACTGCACGCTGAGGAACTGTAGGCTAGTCTGATTGAAAATGGTCTTCTGGTGTAAGGAATGTGGAATAGAATTTGCAATTGTTATGAGAGCGATCTTAAGTTGCGGATGTGATCTGCTATTGGTGACACATCATTCATTTTGCAAAATCATCATTTCATAAGTGGAAAACGTGGAAATGATGATTTGGTTAGCAGAAAAAAACTACACTAAAAACTTGTAATAAATCGAAATTATAATAAAACAAAGATATTGGTGTGTTTTACAAGAAAATACTATTTCTACGAAAATTTATTACACATTTAATTCAACGTGTTACTTGCCATTTCTTTGTAATTAATTTGTAAAATTTTGTAGCAATTTTTTTTCTACAACCAATATTTTGTTTCCAGTGTAAATGCTTTTAAAGAATTACTTGACAAAAAAGTAATTTTCAGAGATTTTCCAAATAAGATATATTACTGTAAGCATTTCTTGCATGGTGGACATTTAACTCCTTTTTTTAAATTTAAGCTTTAAATACATTGAGACACATTTTAAGACCATTGCATTTGATTTTGCATTTTAATAATATTTAAATATTTGTTATATTTCCCCAAATTGTTATCAGATAATGCATCCAGATGTTTTATATTCTGGATGTTTTTAATTAAATAATAATTCTAATTATTTTCAGTATTTAAATTGTATGTATATATATATATATATATATATATATATAAAATATTAATCTACAATATTTTTTCTGCCAGAATGAGCACGAGTTCTTTCAGTAATTGCACATTTTTTTCATGTTACAGTAATGAGAATTTGGAAATAAAACATGTTTTTTCT
Organism: Tor tambroides; assembly: GCA_021397915.2. Classification (NCBI taxonomy): domain Eukaryota; kingdom Metazoa; phylum Chordata; class Actinopteri; order Cypriniformes; family Cyprinidae; genus Tor; species Tor tambroides. Next base: position 84,941 of record JAFVLL020009121.1, read on the forward strand.
ATCATTTAAAGGTCTAAATGCTTCTTACATAAGCTAATAATCTTTTATTACTTTTTTTTTTATTTTGGGGTGAAATATGATTTGCACATTCACCCAAACATACTGTGGCAGAGATAGTGGGTTTCAGACTGAGAAATCAAACCTAGTGTGACAACAGCCTCTAGGAAGCAGCTGTACTGGACTATAGTTTGATTTATTACTTTCCTCTCCTGCAGGAGTTTGTGGAGAACAGCAGGAGGTCAATGGCGATGGAGGAGCGGGGGCGCAGCAAGCGCGCCCGTCCCAAGGAAGAGGTAGAGTTGACGGAGGTTAAGGCCATGGTGAGTGGTGACGTGGGTGTGGCAGGGGCGGAGTGGCAGGCCTTGCAGGAGTTCCACCTATACTACCTGCTGCTGTGTGTGCTGATGGACTGGGCCCTGTCGGAGCACACACTGGTGCTCTGCCTCACACAAGACATGATCATCTTCCTGTCTGTCTGCCTGCCCACCTCCACCCTCTTCTTCCTGGTCACATTGCTCCAGAACACGCCGGTGGCTGCTGCTGCATGCTGACTAACGCTTCGTCACGTCCTTCATCCATCTATCATTTCATCTATCCTTTCTATGCATCGCACTAACAGAGCATGAACTTCTATTTTTCTATCTGTGGATTGTTATTATTTTTCATCTTTTTTTCATTCCATTCTTGCCTCTTCTTTTTTTATTGACTGTCTTGAACTCATATGGCAGCTATAAACTGTTCTTATATATCCATTGCCTTAAAATCACCATGTTGCTATTTGAAGGAAAGATAATTGAAACTGCCAAGCTGGAAAAACAAGAGGAGTAGAGAAAAGGAAAGACATTATCTCTCAC